>RXON01004417.1:0-26701 GCA_009667805.1 Leptobrachium leishanense | reverse complement strand
TGCACTGCTGCACATGTTGGTGCTCTCATAATAATACTGCGATGCTGCACATGTTGGCGCTCTCATAATAATACTGCGCTGCTGCCATGTTGGTGCTCTCATAATAATACTCGCGCTGCTGCTTATGTTGGTTCTCTCATAATAATACTGCACTGCTGCACATGTTGGTTCTCACATAATAATACTGCGCTGCTGCACATGTTGGTGCTCTCATAATAATACTGCGCTGCGCTGCTGCACATGTTGGTGCTCTCATAATAATACTGCGCTGCTGCACATGTTGGTTCTCTCATTATAATACTGCGATGCTGCACAAGTTGGTACTGCTCTCATAATAATACTGCGCGCTGCACATGTTGGTGCTCTCATAATAATACTGCGCTGCTGCACATGTTGGTGCTCTCATAATAATACTGCGCTGCTGCACATGTTGGTGCTCTCATAATAATACTGCGCTGCTGCACATGTTGGTGCTCTCATAATAATACTGCACTGCTGCACATGTTGGTGCTCTCATAATAGTACTGCGCTGCTGCACATGTTGGTGCTCTCATAATAATACTGCGCTGCTGCACATGTTGGTGCTCTCATAATAATACTGCGCTGCTGCACATGTTGGTGCTCTCATAATAATACTGCGCTGCTGCACATGTTGGCGCTCTCATAATAATACTGCGCTGCTGCACAAGTTGGCGCTCTCATAATAATACTGCGGTGCTGCACATGTTAGTTCTCTCATAATAATACTGCGCTGCTGCACATGTCGGTGTTCTCATAATAATACTGCGATGCTGCACATGTTGGTGCTCACATAATAATACTGCGCTGCTGCACATGTTAGTTCTCTCATAATAATACTGCGCTGCTGCACATGTCGGTGTTCTCATAATAATACTGCGATGCTGCACATGTTGGTTCTCTCATAATAATACTGCGCTGCTGCACATGTTGGTTCTCTCATAATAATACTGCGCTGCTGCACATGTTGTTCTCTCATAATAATACTGCGCTGCAGCACATGTTGGTGATTTCATAATAAGGAAACTTCGCTACTGCACCATGTTGGTGCTTGTCATGGAACTGACGTTAGCGCTCCCCGCGTCAAACCCCAAGACTTTTATTTCCATGGCGAAAACCCCAAAAGACATAGACCGCTGCTTTGGGGAAGACCTTTTTGCTCAGTTATATTGTGTGATTTTAAATGTATTGTCAATTGTTCATTTTTAGCTTTAAATAGACTTATATTTCTTTAGTTAAATGTGGTTTTTTAAAAACACTACCCGCCACTAGAGTCAAACGCTTTCCTTCCTATAGAATGTACAATAGGTTTGTGTAATTTGTGGATTATGCAAAGGTGCTTTCTCTTTGTTTATCTGTTATCTGTTTACTGGTTCTGAAAGGCTGGGAGTCACATTGTCTCAGCCACCCACTATCTGATTCCCTTTACAATGGGTTATGTAAATCACTGTATGTGGTCACTGTGAGGTCAAGACTGCATCTGCATACAACCAGTGGACCCAAGTGAAGACTGCAGGCTTCTTTCAGGTCCTCTCAATGGTCTTGGAACCAACCAATCAGAACCTGGGCTATGGCTAGCCACTGTGCAGAATTCACTCCAGGGGTCTGGGGGCGGGCATGGGAGAGAACAATGGGACTGTACCATATAAAGGACATGTATGTTCTGCTTTAGATGATTAAAGATCCTGTGTTGGAACATACAGCCGCGTCTGGTGTTTCATTCAGCGACGCTACACACTACACTATCACCCTCAGACGGCAGAGAGCGGCCTTCTGGAGATTCCTAACGGCTCCAGGGCAGAGGAACAGAAGCAGGCAGGTCAAGCTGCTCGAGGCGCTGAGGACAGCGCTCCAGTAGCCGGGCTGACCGCAACGAAGGGGTGTCTGGAGAGCCAGGACAGACGGAAGGGAACGGTTCCGTTACAGTGCTCTCATAATAATACTGCTCTGCTGCACATGTCGGCGCTCACATAATAATACTGCGCTGCTGCACAAGTTGGTGCTCTCATAATAATACTGCGCTGCTGCACATGTTGGTGCTCTCATAATAATACTGCGCTGCTGCACATGTTGGTGCTCTTCATAATAATACTGCACTGCTGCACATGTTGGTGCTCTCATAATAGTACTGCGCTGCTGCACATGTTGGTGCTCTCATAATAATACTGCGCTGCTGCACATGCTGGTGCTCTCATAATAAACTGCTGCGCTGCTGCAACATGTTGGTGCTCTCATAATAATACTGCACTGCTGCACATGTTGGTTCTCTCATGATAATACTGCGCTGCTGCACATGTTGGTTTTCTCATAATAATACTGCGCTGCGCACATGTTGGTGCTCTCATAATAATACTGCACTGCTGCACATGTTGTGTTCTCTCATGATAATACTGCGCTGCTGCACATGTTGGTTCTCTCATTATAATACTGCGCTGCTGCACATGTTGGTGCTCTCATAATATACTGCACTGCTGCTGCACATGTTAGTCTCTCATAATAATACTGCGCTGCTGCACATGTCGGTGTTCTCATAATAATACTGCGATGCTGCACATGTTGGTTCTCTCATAATAATACTGCAACTGCTGCACATGTTGGTTCTCTCATAATAATACTGCGCTGCTGCACATGTCGGTGCTCTCATAATAAACTGCACTGCTGCACATGTTGGTGCTCTCATAATAATACTGCGCTGCTGCACATGTTGGCGCTCTCATAATAATACTGCGATGCTGCGCACATGTTGGCGCTCTCATAATAATACTTGCGCTGCCTGCACATGTTGTTCTCTCATAATAATACTGCGCTGCAGCACATGTTGGTGATTTCATAATAAGGAAACTTCGCTACTGCAATGTTGGTGCTTGTCATGAACTGACGTAGCGCTCCCCGCGTCAAACCCCAAGACTTTTATTTCCATGGCGAAAACCCCAAAAGACATAGACCGCTGCTTTGGGGAAGACCTTATGTTCAGTTATATTGTGTGATTTTAAATGTATTGTCAATTGTTCATTTTTAGCTTTAAATACTTATATTTCTTTAGTTAAATGTGGTTTTTATAAACACTACCCGCCACTAGAGTCAAACGCTTTCCTTCGTATAGAATGTACAATAGGTTTGTGTAATTTGTGGATTATGCAAAGGTTCTTTCTCTTTGTTTATCTGTTATCTGTTTACTGGTTCTGAAAGGCTGGGAGTCACATTGTCTCAGCCACCCACTATCTGATTCCCTTTACAATGGGTTATGTAAATCACTGTATGTGGTCACTGTGAGGTGAAGACTTCATCTGCATACAACCAGTGGACCCAAGTGAAGACTGCAGGCTTCTTTCAGGTCCTCTCAATGGTCTTGGAACCAACCAATCAGAACCTGGGCTATGGCTAGCCACTGTGCAGAATTCACTCCAGGGGTCTGGGGGCGGGCATGGGAGAGAACAATGGGACTGTACCATATAAAAGGACCATGTATGTTCTGCTTTAGATGATTAAAGATCCTGTGTTGGAACATACAGCCGCGTCTGGTGTTTCATTCAGCGACGCTACACTACACTATCACCCTCAGACGGCAGAGAGCGGCCTTCTGGAAATTCCTAACGACTCCAGGGCAGAGGAACAGAAGCAGGCAGGTCAAGCTGCTCGAGGCGCTGAGGACAGCGCTCCCAGTAGCCGGGCTGACCGCAACGAAGGGGTGTCTGGAGAGCCAGGACAGACGGAAGGGAACGGTTCCGTCACAGTGCTCTCATAATAATACTGCGCTGCTGCACATGTTGTTGCTCTCATAATAATACTGCGCTGCTGCACATGTTGTTGCTCTCATAATAATACTGCGCTGCTGCACATGTTGCTGCTCTCATAATAATACTGCTCTGCTGCACATGTTGGTTCTCTCATAATAATACTGCGATGCTGCACATGTCAGTGCTCTCATAATAATACTGCGCTGCTGCACATGTTAGTTCTCTCATAATAATACTGCGCTGCTGCACATGTTGGTGCTCTCATAATAATACTGCGATGCTGCATATGTTGGTGCTCTCATAATAATACTGCGCTGCTGCTCATGTTGGTTCTCTCATAATAATACTGCGCTGCTGCACATGTTGGTGCTCTTATAATAATACTGCGCTGCTGCACATGTTGGTGCTCTCATAATAATACTGCGCTGCTGCACATGTTGGTGCTCTCATAATAATACTGCGATGCTGCACATGTTGGTGCTCTTATAATAATACTGCACTGCTGCACATGTTGGTGCTCTTGTAATAATACTGCGCTGCTGCACATGTTGGTTCTCTCATAATAATACTGCGCTGCTGCTCATGTTGGTTCTCTCATAATAATACTGCGCTGCTGCACATGTTGGTGCTCTTGTAATAATACTGCGCTGCTGCTCATGTTGGTTCTCATAATAATACTGCGCTGCTGCACATGTTGGTGCTCTTGTAATAATACTGCGCTGCAGCACTTGTAGGTGCTCTCATAATAATACTGCGCTGCTGCACATGTTGGTGCTCTGTAATAATACTGCGCTGCAGCACATGTTGGTGATTTCATATTAATAAAATTGCGTTGCTGAACATGTTGGCACTCTCGTATTTATGCTCGCCAATTGGCGCTCTCGTGATTCTGCGCTGCAGCACATGTTGGTGTCATTTCACTGACACTTCGGTGCAGTTCGCCGGTCTGTGAATTGATTAACCATCACTTGTCTGTCAACTTCTCAGCTGCCGTTGATCAAACTGCACCGTATTTGGCAAACTGAGGGTTTATTGAATGGACGGAATGCCCTGACATAACACCACGCAGTGAACTCACCGCTCGCTGCAACTCTGTGTCACGTTCAGGGATTATTGATTAACCTCTTATATGCAATGGAAAGCTGTCTTCCACAAATCCACCGGCTCCGGGCAGCGGTTTAATGGAAACCAGCATTGCAGTGCAGGGGCTACTGGTAATCAGACCCGCCATCAGGGGGTGACAGCCTGTGATATGTTCAGGGGCCCAGTCGTTCCATGGGCCCGGATCCCTTTCAAACCCTGTGCAGCTTTACTAAGTGTACGTGTCCCTCCATACCTCCCAGGACCGGCTCACCAAGACACCTCCCGGTGGGCCTTAGCATGGGGCATCTGACTCATCACTGATGGAGCGATTAGTATGGTCTGCACCAGGATGAGCTGCAGAACGAATGATGTAAGCAGAAGAGGGTGCAAAAGGGCTTATTCACTAACCTACGCATTTGCACCGAATGTTGAATTAGTATGTTCGGATTAATTTCGGGGCATTTTCTGCAATTCGGCAGCACCGATATTGTCCCATTGAAAACGATCATGTCTTTTATTTACAGAACGAAAAATTACACCAAAATTCAGGCCAAAAAAATAAGATTTTCAGTGTTTTGATTCGACAGGTTTAAAAAGGCCAATGCCATAGGATTAAAGGGATTATTCAGAGAGCGACATTTCGGTGCTCTTTCGTTCTCCGCACTTTGGGGGAATCAGATTCCTCGACCCTGCGGTGAATACTGAATTCGCCGAAGTGCAGGGAAAATCCGCTGCAAAACCGCCGAATCGGAAAAAAAAACACTGCAAAAAACAAATTTTTCATGATTTTAAGCTCCTTTTAGGAGAAGCGAAGAATTTCTATTTCTTCTATTGGGAACACGCCTCTTTTTTGCCGATATCCATAACTGCTTCGGCGACTCCAATTTCGGCAGAATACGATGACCTTTCTCTAAATAGTGAACGCACTGTATCTTTCGCAAATTAAGATCCCCAAAGTGTGCCGAAACACACACTATTAGAACTTCATTAAAAAATAAACCATTTTTAATTTATTGAGAAGCGCTGCTGACTGAAGGGGGCCCGCGGCCAGTGGGTCAGTAAGGGCCCCCAACATTTCTGCTGGCAAGAACGGGCTAGGAGCCTCTGCCTTTGGCCAATATGTAGCTGAAACAGCAAACAAAATCTAAATAAAAGGCCTTTGTAATGTGTTTTGTTTCATGTTTTGTTTGATTTTGCAAAAAATAATATATAAAAAGTAACAAACCACAAAAAGAAACAATGTTGCACAAATAAAAAGGTTTCCTTTTGTATCACGTCCCCCGCTACACCATCCTCTATCTGCTTGGCTCGCCGAAAGCAGCTTTTCCTTGAAAGCCAGAACGTCCAACTCTGTAAAAGGGAGACAAAAAACAAATAAAAAGACAAACAAACAAACAAAGCGAGGTTTTAACAGAAGAGATTTGGCCTCAGGTAAGCGCGGATCCCTAAATCCTCCAAAAAATCCAGCCCCGCGTTCCCAGCTTTTATTTGCATTCTTTTCACACGCAGCCATTGAAACGACAAACGCGTCGGCATGAATATTCAAACCTCCTTTTATACCTCGCTGGAGAAAATGCTAATCCAATTCTGACGGTGTCACTTATAGACTGGAATTACTGGAAATTAATGACGTCCAGGAGTTCTGGCGCACGCCGACACGGCGTAGGAGCCGCAAGCCGAGTGTTTTCTTCGCTCGGGCTTTAAATTCCCGGCTTTCGGATTCTTAAAAAGGTCAAGTCGTTTGCTAGAAAGTATCTCAAGTGAGAGAAACAATAAAGCGTGGAGGCAATGTTCACCTAATGAGCAGGAAAGTGATGTTTACCTTCCAACAGCATCTCCATAACTAAGGTTTTTTTCATAAAAATCGACTTTTCATGTCAATTATTGTATATTCTTTTAGGTTTTCCATGAGTTTCCAGGTGATAGAAGCCAAAAATCGTAACTGTTTATGCTTTATTGTCATTGTTTATGTTTGAGGTTTTATTAGGATTCTACAAGAATTGACAACATTCCGTTTGTATCTATGAATAATCAGGTGGAAGTTTTGGTGGGAGCTTTAAACGTAAAAGGAGTGCGCTACTCACCATCAAGGTGTCAGTCTAGTGCACTCATGGTCAAACTCAGTACCCCTTATGATTATGAACTACATGTCCCATGATGCTTAGTCACACTTAAGCCTAGTCGAGCATCATGGGGAATATAGTTTCAAAACATATGGGGTGGCAAACGTGGCCATCACTGGTCTATTGTTGTTGTTTTTTTACTGTAAACTTTCTTAAATCCATTTTAGTAAAAGAAGCATTATAGCAACCGGAACACCTTATTTCTCAAGAAGCTGCAGCTTTCCGCTCTTCAGCTTCATTAACAAGAGGTGATGGGAAATGTATGAAATAAGGGAATGGCTCCTCAATTCTGTCCAGAGTCCACAAGAACTCTTCTCACATCATCTTAAATACATCCAGAAAAACCTAAGACAGAATCACCGGCTGGGTGGAGTAGAGACAACATCACTGCTCTATCACTGTGGAGACACAGGCTTGAATCCCGGCAAGAGCACCTCTCCAGTAAGTGTCCTTGGGCGAGACACCTAACGGTACATACTCGCCACCCAGGACATACTTGCAAACGAGAGAAATCTCAATGCATCCTTCCTGGTAAAATCCTTTCTCAGAAAAAAAAGGAATGATAAAAAAATACATTCTAGTAACCCCTTCACGACCAAGGCTGACTATACTCAATCTGCCTGTCACCTTCAGGCGTCCTGTTAGAAATTACAGTCCTTATGGTGTTCCACGGCAGCAATGCAAAGGAATTTTGTTTATTGAAAATCAAATTGTTTTGCATTTGAAGTCCAGAACGTGCCCCTAACATTTTAGGATCCTGCGCATGATTCCTGAGGTGCTGACACTTTTTAAAACCGCCTGGGGAATGTTTCACACTGACATCTCCCATCTGTTCCTGTGCAGAGCCCAAAACCGCAGTAACTCCTTTTGGCCAGCGGATGGCAACATCCGCCTGCCAAATAGGTTATTGCAGTAAAGAATACATTGGGCATATTCCCAAATATTTCGCACTGTATAAATATTTGAAAATGATTGTTTAGGAAACACTGGTTCCTGAGAGTGGTGTCCTGGAAAATCCCTTGGTAGTGAAGGGGTTAAACATCACAAAAATTACAAAACAGTTGCTGCGTGTTTGCAAAAAAAATAGGAGGAATCGTAGACCGACACCATAAAGTAATGAGATGAGCTGCAAACGCAGGTCCAAACAGGCAGATGGTCTACAAAAATAAATTGCTTTCTGCCTTCCGGCCACATTTATTTATGTGTTGTTTTACATTGTAAACTTATTATAATGTGTGAGGGAATCTTTTTATAACATCCCAAAAAACATTTTTGTTTTCATATTCGAAACGAATGTAAACAGGAGGAAATCTCCATGCCGCTTTGGCTTAATAGTCTGCTTCCTGGGCACATGCCGGGTGAGAAACGTGTAAGGCCTCCCAGCTTTCTCTGTCATCCATCCCTGGTGACCTCCTGCATGTATGCCACAAAGAAAAAAAGAATACACAACAAGAGAATAGAATAACTTGAGAATGATGCTCTGTCACCCTAATGAGTGAACCAGCATCTGAGGGACAGGGTTGCTGATCCCTCAGCTACACTAATAGTCCATCTCTCTGCAGTTTAGCAGCGACATTTATTTTTTCATCATAGGTTGGTCAGTCCGGACTACTTGGCCAGTTTCCGTGCCTTTGTGGGGGTCTTAGCTCAATAAATGGAAGGCATGGAACCTCGCGGCACATACCAAGTATATTTTTGAGCTTTTCACCTGGTGTTGAGTGAAATCCATTTACTGTATATTAAGTGATTACCATCAACTCTGAGCACAGGTTTCTGTAAAAAACATTCTTTGTTATATTCTTTGATATAAAGCACAGCAGTATGTTGTTTAAACACTCCAGAGAGCACATATTTGAGTCTCCTGAAGACATTTTTATGTATAGCACTTAGATTATTACTGATACAGTGATCCTTTCCGTGTGCCGCCTCCACTTGATCATAGTTATTGAAGTTTTAAGATGCTGGCATGCTGAAACTTGATTCTGCCAGACTGAGCATGTGCAAAGCAGCCTCAGCTGGGACGTATTTCAAAAACGCCCCAAGTTCTCAACTTGCTCAATTACTCTTAGTAACTTTTCTAGACAGACCTCAATATGGAATGTCACACCCCATTGTGGTACGATGTTAACCTGGTGCTTCGCCCATTCTCTAGCAGCCCTGACCTTGCCATGGGCACCCCTCCCTTTGTCAGTATTTTTGAATATATATATATTAAAAAAAATTCAGTTAATCCTCTCAAACGAAAAAACAAATGTCAACAGTCTTTGCCACTGCCACTTTGTTTGGTCATTATTATTATCTGCAAAAAATACTGGTGGGGGGACTCTGCCCCAATTGCCCTATGAAAGGAGCCTCCCCAAAAAAAGTGCTAGTACAATATTTAATAAAAAGGTATAAAGTGTAAAAAGTGTTATCGTATTAGCACTTTTTACACTTTATATCTTTTTTATTACATGGTAAAGTGTAAAAAGTGCTACTATGTAATAATAAAAAAGTGTAAAAAGTGCCAATACAACATGTTAAAGGTAAATAGGATCAATAAAATGTATTTTTTAATTATTATACATTGTATCTTTGACGGTTCTTTGGGTATGGTAGGAGCGGGCGTATAACCAAACACACAAAAATAAATAAATAAAATAAATCACTTATTTTTATCCAGAAACACGAGAATTCTTTAGTTCGAAGACGATTCTGCAGGTCAGTTTTGTCGACCGATTCGTTGAGGCCTCACCACGCAGGTTAAAAAAAAAAAAAAAAAAGCTTCAAAACCAGTATATCACAGGCAACACCCTCTAGAAATTCCTTATGAAAAAGCGAAAAAAATAAAAAAATAATAATATATTTTTTTTTCATTCCTGATGTGCGTATGTTTGTTTCACGCTACAAATCTGCTTCTCCAGATGCTCCTGAATATTTTAACCGTGGAAAAAAATAATAATTATGTAAATAATCATGCTTTGGCAGGAATGACTGAGCTTCCCCAAAATAAATATTGGTTAAATAACATTTTGTTTACATTTATCGTCTATTTTTTTTAAATTATTTTTTTTTTCTTTTATGGAGAAAATATAAAATTCGTTCACGCTTTTAGCATTTTTATTTTAAAATTAGACTATGTTTTTTTCCCCTTCTTGATAAATACTCCAGTTTAGTGATAAATGGATGTATTCGGCGATTTGTCCCCATAGAAAGTCACTCTCGTAGCGAGAGATAAATATGCACAAAATGTTAACAATAAAGCATTTTTTTCCCACGTTTGACCTTGGTATTGGGAGAACATCTCTCTGTCTCGGAAAACGTCCCTTATGGTCCCATCCAGCACAGAAATGAATTCACTAATCATAGATTCTAGAGATCAGAAACAAGACTACAGGGAACATGTTTCATTGTCTAATGACTGCAAAATACCCTGCGGTGCATGACGCCGATTTCTCACGCCATCCAGTAACTCTTCAACTGATACACTTGGAAGTCAAGCGAAAAATGAATACAAATGGGATTTGGAGTTTTTTGATTTTAGTACATTTTATTGTCCACTGGCGCTTTTCTTTAAATATGTTATTCTGGATCAAAGAATGCATAAAGTAGCACGGAATAAGAATTTTAAGGCTTGGGTGCTAGTGTGGAGATACAGATATAAAAATGTTAGCTGAGCAATAGGTTTTTTAAGGCTAGGGACAGATGAGCGCATTTTCTGCGGCCACCGTCAAAATGTACGTCGATGCGTGCGCACGCATTTTTTCACGGAATACGCTTAAGTGGTCAGACGATGCGCAATTCTGGACGTATTTCATGACGATGGGGTGAAAAGAAGTCTAGGGAAATCCGGCTGTTTGAACGTTATGTTGGCCGCACACTAGCAGCGACTGACATCTCCTAATCACGCACACACGCTGCTATGCGGCCGCAGCGCACTCTGTACGTCAGTACCAGCGGTTTAACGTTCTCGAAAAAATGCGTTCATTTTCCACTTGCGTTGCGCGGCCGGACTTTTGTGCGACCGTACTTCGTATATTGGCTGTCATTGCCCGTCATCTGCTGCTAGTGCGGCCGTGATTATGTGCGCCAGAACGCGCGTTCGCACTGCCTCAGTCTGACCCTAGCCTAAGAGTTTATCAACTTTTTTTAACCCTAGAATTGTGACTTTTTACCAATGGCACGGTGTAAAAGTTTGTTTTAGGCTAGGGTCAGACTGAGGCAGTGCGAACGCGCGTTCTGGCGCACTTAATCACGGCCGCACTAGCAGCAGATGCCGGGCAATGACGGCCAATATACGAAGTACGGTCGCACAAAAGTCCGGCTGCGCAACGCAAGTGGAAAATGAACGCATTTTTTCGAGAACGTTAAACCACTAGTACTGACGTACAGAGTGCGCTGCGTCCACTAGAGGCGTGTGTGCGTGAATTGGAGACATCAGACGCTGCTAATGTCCGGCCAACATAACGTCCAGATGCAAGAAGTGTTTTATTGATGATCCGTACAAAATCACGGATGAAACTGCGCATAGTATGACCGCTAGTGCGTATTCCGTGAAAAAATACGTCCATTCTTCGAACGCACATTTTCACGGACAACGTGAAAAATGCGTTAGTCTGACCCTAGCCTTAGGTCATCGAGGGGCATCAGCTATGCGATTAACTTTTTTCCCTGCGGTGGGCGTGTGGGACACGTCATGGGTTCTCTCTCCAGTGTGCAGAAGACATGTCCAGTGCATGACTTTTTATTTTGTTTGTTTTTTTGTTTCGGGTCATTTTCAACAGTTTTTTGTTTCTTTTCAGTTCGTTTCGGTGATTCGGTGATTCGGGTGATTCGGATCAGTTAGTTTTTTTGAGATATTTCTTTTTTTATTGGTTATTTCAGAATGGGGAGTACCAATACCTTGATTACTAGATTACTAGTACATACCAATAGAATGAAAGTTTCTTTACTTATTTATTCTTTTAGGATTTTTTAGCCATTTTTTGGGTGAAATTTTAGGTTTCCTCACTTTTTTTAAAGAAACAAGGCTTTTTAATCGATAAGTTTCAATGCAGCATATGAATCCACACACTGCTGGGAAGCACCTCTCTGCAATATAATTAATGCAGCATATGAATCCACACACTGCTGGGAAGCGCCTCTCTGCGGTATAATTAATGCAGCATATGAATCCACACACTGCTGGGAAGCGCCTCTCTGCAGTATAATTAATGCAGCATATGAATCCACACACTGCTGGGAAGCGCCTCTCTGCAGTATAATTAATGCAGCATATGAATCCACACACTGCTGGGAAGCGCCTCTCTGCGGTATAATTAATGCAGCATATGAATCCACACACTGCTGGGAAGCACCTCTCTGCAGTATAATTAATGCAGCATATGAATCCACACACTGCTGGGAAGCACCTCTCTGCAATATAATTAATGCAGCATATGAATCCACACACTGCCGGGCAGCACCTCTCTGCAGTATAATTAATGCAGCATATGAATCCACACACTGCTGGAAGCGCCTCTCTGCAGTATAATTAATGCAGCATATGAATCCACACACTGCTGGGAAGCGTCTCTCTGCAGTATAATTAATGCAGCATATGAATCCACACACTGCTGGGAAGCGCCTCTCTGCTAATTAATGCAGCATATGAATCCGCACACTGCTGGGAAGCGCCTCTCTGCGGTATAATTAATGCAGCATATGAACCCGCACACTGTGGGGAAGCACCTCTCTGCAGTATAATTAATGCAGCATATGAATCCGCACACTGCTGGGAAGCGCCTCTCTGCAGTATAATTAATGCAGCATATGAATCCGCACACTGTGGGGAAGCGCCTCTCTGCAGTATAATTAATGTAGCATATGAACCCACACACTGTGGGGAAGCGCCTCTCTGCAGTATAATTAATGCATCATATGAATCCACACACTGCTGGGAAACGCCTCTCTGCAGTATAATTAATGCAGCATATGAATCCACACACTGCTGGGCAGCACCTGTACAGTATAATTAATGCAGCATATGAATCCACACACTGCTGGGAAGCACCTCTCTGCAGTATAATTAATGCAGCATATGAATCCACACACTGCTGGGCAGCACCTCTCTGCAGTATAATTAATGCAGCATATGAATCCACACACTGCTGGGAAGCACCTCTCTGCAATATAATTAATGCAGCATATGAATCCACACACTGTGGGCAAGCGCCTCTCTGCAGTATAATTAATGCAGCATATGAATCCACACACTGCTGGGAAGCACCTCTCTGCGGTATAATTAATGCAGCATATGAACCCGCACACTGTGGGGAAGCGCCTCTCTGCAGTATAATTAATGCAGCATATGAATCCGCACACTGCTGGGAAGCGCCTCTCTGCAGTATAATTAATGCAGCATATGAATCCACACACTGCTGGGAAGCACCTCTCTGCGGTATAATTAATGCAGCATATGAATCCACACACTGCTGGGAAGCACCTCTCTGCGGTATAATTAATGCAGCATATGAATCCACACACTGCTGGGAAGCGCCTCTCTGCAGTATAATTAATGCAGCATATGAATCCACACACTGCTGGGAAGCACCTCTCTGCGGTATAATTAATGCAGCATATGAATCCACACACTGCTGGGAAGCGCCTCTCTGCAATATAATTAATGCAGCATATGAATCCGCACACTGCTGGGAAGCGCCTCTCTGCGGTATAATTAATGCAGCATATGAACCCGCACACTGTGGGGAAGCACCTCTCTGCAGTATAATTAATGCAGCATATGAATCCGCACACTGCTGGGAAGCGCCTCTCTGCAGTATAATTAATGCAGCATATGAATCCGCACACTGTGGGGAAGCGCCTCTCTGCAGTATAATTAATGTAGCATATGAACCCACACACTGTGGGGAAGCGCCTCTCTGCAGTATAATTAATGCATCATATGAATCCACACACTGCTGGGAAACGCCTCTCTGCAGTATAATTAATGCAGCATATGAATCCACACACTGCTGGGCAGCACCTGTACAGTATAATTAATGCAGCATATGAATCCACACACTGCTGGGCAGCACCTCTCTGCAGTATAATTAATGCAGCATATGAATCCACACACTGCTGGGAAGCACCTCTCTGCCTATAATTTATGCAGCATATGAATCCACACACTGTGGGCAAGCGCCTCTCTGCAGTATAATTAATGCAGCATATGAATCCACACACTGCTGGGAAGCACCTCTCTGCGGTATAATTAATGCAGCATATGAATCCACACACTGCTGGGAAGCGCCTCTCTGCAATATAATTAATGCAGCATATGAATCCGCACACTGCTGGGAAGCGCCTCTCTGCGGTATAATTAATGCAGCATATGAACCCGCACACTGTGGGGAAGCGCCTCTCTGCAGTATAATTAATGCAGCATATGAATCCGCACACTGCTGGGAAGCGCCTCTCTGCAGTATAATTAATGCAGCATATGAATCCGCACACTGTGGGGAAGCGCCTCTCTGCAGTATAATTAATGTAGCATATGAACCCACACACTGTGGGGAAGCGCCTCCTGCGGTATAATTAATGCAGCATATGAATCCACACACTGCTGGGAAACGCCTCTCTGCAGTATAATTAATGCAGCATATGAATCCACACACTGTGGGGAAGCGCCTCTCTGCGGTATAATTAATGCAGCATATGAATCCACACACTGCTGGGAAACGCCTCTCTGCAGTATAATTAATGCAGCATATGAATCCGCACAGTGCGGGGAAGTGACCCTCTGCAGTATAATTAATGCAGCATATGAATCCGCACACTGCTGGGAAGTGCCTCTCTGCAGTAAAATTAATGCAGCATATGAATCCACACACTGTGGGGCAGCACCTCTCTGCGGCATAATTAATGCAGCATATGAATCCACGCACTGCTGGGAAGCGCCTCTCTGCAGTATAATTAATGTAGCATATGAACCCACACACTGTGGGGAAGCGCCTCTCTGCGGTGTAATTAATGCAGCATATGAATCCGCACACTGCTGGGAAGCACCTCTCTGCAGTATAATTAATGCAGCATATGAATCCACACACTGCTGGGAAGCGCCTCTCTGCGGCATAATTAATGCAGCATATGAATCCACACACTGACGGGCAGCGCCTCTCTGCAGTATAATTAATGCAGCATATGAATCCACACACTGCTGGGAAGCGCCTCTCTGCAGTATAATTAATGCAGCATATGAATCCGCACACTGCGGGGAAGTGACTCTCTGCAGTATAATTAATGCAGCATTTGAATCCGCACAGTGCTGGGAACCGCCTCTCTGCGGTATAATTAATGCAGCATATGAATCCACACACTGCAGGGAAGCGCCTCTCTGCGGTATAATTAATGCAGCATATGAATCCACACACTGCAGGGCAGCGCCTCTCTGCAGTATAATTAATTCAGCATATGAATCCACACACTGCGGGGAAGCGCCTCTCTGCAGTATAATTAATGCAGCATATGAATCCGCACACTGCGGGGAAGTGACTCTCTGCGGTATAATTAATGCAGCATATGAATCCACACACTGCAGGGAAGCGCCTCTCTGCGGTATAATTAATGCAGCATATGAATCCACACACTGCAGGGCAGCGCCTCTCTGCAGTATAATTAATGCAGCATATGAATCCACACACTGCTGGGAAGCGTCTCTCTGCAGTATAATTAATGCAGCATATGAATCCACACACTGCTGGGAAGCGCCTCTCTGCGGTATAATTAATGCAGCATATGAATCCGCACACTGCTGGGAAGCACCTCTCTGCAGTATAATTAATGCAGCATATGAATCCGCACACTGCTGGGAAGCGCCTCTCTGCAGTATAATTAATGCAGCATTTGAATCCGCACAGTGCTGGGAACCGCCTCTCTGCGGTATAATTAATGCAGCATATGAATCCACACACTGCTGGGAAGCGCCTCTCTGCGGTATAATTAATGCAGCATATGAATCCACACACTGCTGGGAAGCGCCTCTCTGCAGTATAATTAATGCAGCATATGAATCCACACACTGCGGGGAAGCGACTCTCTGCGGTATAATTAATGCAGCATATGAATCTACACAATGCCGGGCAGCACCTCTCTGCAGTATAATTAATGCAGCATATGAATCCGCACACTGCGGGGAAGCGACTCTCTGCGGTATAATTAATGCAGCATATGAATCTACACAATGCCGGGCAGCACCTCTCTGCAGTATAATTAATGCAGCATATGAATCTACACAATGCCGGGCAGCACCTCTCTGCAGTATAATTAATGCAGCATATGAATCCACACACTGCGGGGAAGTGACTCTCTGCAGTATAATTAATGCAGCATTGAATCCGCACACTGCGGGGAAGCGACTCTCTGCGGTATAATTAATGCAGCATATGAATCTACACAATGCCGGGCAGCGCCTCTCTGCAGTATAATTAATTCAGCATATGAATCCGCACACTGCGGGGAGCGACTCTCTGCGGTATAATTAATGCAGCATATGAATCTTACACAATGCCGCAGCACCTCTCTGCAGTATAATTAATGCAGCATATGAATCCACACACTGCGGGGAAGTGACTCTCTGCAGTATAATTAATGCAGCATTGAATCCGCACACTGCGGGGAAGCGACTCTCTGCGGTATAATTAATGCAGCATATGAACCCACACACTACTGGGCAGCACCTCTCTGCAGTATAATTAATGCAGCATATGAATCCGCACACTGCTGGGCAGCACCTCTACAGTATAATTAATGCAGCATATGAATCCACACACTGCCGGGCAGCACCTCTCTGCAGTATAATTAATGCAGCATATCTCCGCACACTGCGGAAGCGCCTCTCTGCGGTATAATATTAATGCAGCATATGAATCCGCACACTGCTGGAAGCGCCTCTGCAGGCAATATATTAATGCAGCATATGAATCCGCACACACTGTGGGGAAGCGCCTCTCTGCAGTATAATTAATGTAGCATATGAACCCACACACTGTGGGGAAGCGCCTCTCTGCGGTATAATTAATGCAGCATATGAATCCACACACTGCTGGGAAACGCGCCTCTCTGCAGTATAATTAATGCAGCATATGAATCCACACACTGCTGGCAGCACCTGTACAGTATAATTAATGCAGCATATGAATCCACACACTGCTGGGAAGCGCCTCTCTGCAGTATAATTAATGCAGCATATGAATCCACACACTGCTGGGCAGCACCTCTCTGCAGTATAATTAATGCAGCATATGAATCCGCACACTGCTGGGAAGCGTCTCTCTGCGGTATAATTAATGCAGCATATGAACCCGCACACTGTGGGGAAGCGCCTCTCTGCAGTATAATTAATGCAGCATATGAATCCGCACACTGCTGGGAAGCGCCTCTCTGCAGTATAATTAATGCAGCATATGAATCCGCACACTGTGGGGAAGCGCCTCTCTGCAGTATAATTAATGTAGCATATGAACCCACACACTGTGGGGAAGCGCCTCTCTGCGGTATAATTAATGCAGCATATGAATCCACACACTGCTGGGAAACGCCTCTCTGCAGTATAATTAATGCAGCATATGAATCCACACACTGTGGGGAAGCGCCTCTCTGCAGTATAATTAATGCAGCATATGAATCCACACACTGCTGGCAAACGCCTCTCTGCAGTATAATTAATGCAGCATATGAATCCACACACTGCTGGGCAGCGCCTCTCTGCGGTATAATTAATGCAGCATATGAATCCACACACTGCTGGGAAGCACCTCTCTGTAGTATAATTAATGCAGCATTTGAATCCGCACACTGCGGGGAAGCGCCTCTCTGCAGTATAATTAATGCAGCATATGAATCCGCACAGTGCGGGGAAGTGACCCTCTGCAGTATAATTAATGCAGCATATGAATCCGCACACGGCTGGGAAGTGCCTCTCTGCAGTAAAATTAATGCAGCATATGAATCCACACACTGTGGGGCAGCACCTCTCTGCGGCATAATTAATGCAGCATATGAATCCACGCACTGCTGGGAAGCGCCTCTCTGCAGTATAATTAATGTAGCATATGAACCCACACACTGTGGGGATGCGCCTCTCTGCGGTGTAATTAATGCAGCATATGAATCCGCACACTGCTGGGAAGCACCTCCCTGCAGTATAATTAATGCAGCATATGAATCCACACACTGCTGGGAAGCGCCTCTCTGCGGCATATTTAATGCAGCATATGAATCCTCACACTGACGGGCAGCGCCTCTCTGCAGTATAATTAATGCAGCATATGAATCCACACACTGCTGGGAAGCGCCTCTCTGCAGTATAATTAATGCAGCATGTGAATCCGCACACTGCGGGGAAGTGACTCTCTGCAGTATAATTAATGCAGCATATGAATCCACACACTGCTGGCAGCGCCTCTCTGCGGTTATATTAATGCAGCATATGAATCCACACACGGCTGGGAAGCACCTCTCTGTAGTATAATTAATGCAGCATTGAATCCGCACACTGCGGGGAAGCGCCTCTCTGCAGATATAATTAATGCAGCATATGAATCGCACAGTGCGGGAAGTGACCCTCTGCAGTATAATTAATGCAGCATATGAATCCGCACACTGCTGGGAAGTGCCTCTCTGCAGTAAAATTAATGCAGCATATGAATCCACACACTGTGGGGCAGCACCTCTCTGCGGCATAATTAATGCAGCATATGAATCCACAAACTGCAGGGCAGCGCCTCTCTGCAGTATAATTAATTCAGCATATGAATCCGCACACTGCGGGGAAGCGACTCTCTGCGGTATAATTAATGCAGCATATGAATCTACGCAATGCCGGGCAGCACCTCTCTGCAGTATAATTAATGCAGCATATGAATCCACACACTGCGGGGAAGTGACTCTCTGCAGTATAATTAATGCAGCATTGAATCCGCACACTGCGGGGAAGCGACTCTCTGCGGTATAATTAATGCAGCATATGAACCCACACACTGCTGGGCAGCACCTCTCTGCAGTATAATTAATGCAGCATATGAATCCGCACACTGCTGGGCAGCACCTCTCTACAGTATAATTAATGCAGCATATGAATCCACACACTGCGGGGAAGTGACTCTCTACAGTATAATTAATGCAGCATATGAATCCACACACTGCTGGGAAGCGCCTCTCTGCAGTATAATTAATTCAGCATATGAATCCACACACTGCGGGGAAGCGACTCTCTGCGGTATAATTAATGCAGCATATGAATCCACACACTGCTGGGAAGCGCCTCTCTGCAGTATAATTAATTCAGCATATGAATCCGCACACTGCTGGGAAGCACCTCTCTGCAGTATAATTAATGCAGCATATGAATCCGCACACTGCTGGGCAGCACCTCTACAGTATAATTAATGCAGCATATGAATCCACACACTGCTGGGAAGCGCCTCTCTGCAGTATAATTAATTCAGCATATGAATCCACACACTGCGGGGAAGCGCCTCTCTGCAGTATAATTAATTCAGCATATGAATCCGCACACTGCTGGGAAGCACCTCTCTGCAGTATAATTAATGCAGCATATGAATCCGCACACTGCTGGGCAGCACCTCTACAGTATAATAATGCAGCATATGAATCCACACACTGCTGGGAAGCGCCTCTCTGCAGTATAATTAATTCAGCATATGAATCCGCACACTGCTGGGCAGCGCCTCTCTGCAGTATAATTAATTCAGCATATGAATCCACACACTGCTGGGAAGCGCCTCTCTGCAGTATAATTAATGCAGCATATGAATCCACACACTGCCGGGCAGCACCTCTCTGCAGTATAATTAATGCAGCATATGAATCCGCACACTGCGGGGAAGTGACTCTCTGCAGTATAATTAATGCAGCATATGAATCCACACACTGCGGGGAAGCGACTCTCTGCGGTATAATTAATGCAGCATATGAATCCACACACTGCTGGGCAGCACCTCTACAGTATAATTAATGCAGCATTGAATCCGCACACTGCGGGGAAGCGACTCTCTGCGGTATAATTAATGCAGCATATGAATCCACACACTGCCGGGAAGCGCCTCTCTGCAGTATAATTAATGCAGCATATGAATCCACACACTGCTGGGCAGCACCTCTCAGTATATAATTAATGCAGCATATGAATCCACACACTGCTTGGAAAGCGCCTCTCTGCGGTATAATTAATGCAGCATATGAATCCCACACTGCCGGGCAGCGCCTCTCTGCAGTATAATTAATGCAGCATATGAATCCGCACACTGCCGTATATGGCTATGCGATAATTACCGTGAAATAGATTGTAATACCATCCGCGTACCAGCACGTATTTGCGCTCACAATGATAAGTATAGGACGCGCGACGTACAGTAAGCTCGCGCAGCGTTCACGCAAGTTTCACCTGCGGTAGCAAATTGCGCACATTTTCTTGTGCTGACTTTGTAATACGGGATTAGGCGCAAAGGGTTTTACCCCTCGCGTTAACGTTTTTTTGCACCGGCACAAACGCTTGCGTGAAGATTGTAATTTAGCCCTTAGTCTTTTATAAAACTACAAAAATGTATTTAATAAAATAATAAGGTCTGTGCAAAATAATAAAAAAATATGTTGCAAAATAAATTAAAATAATCTTTTTTTAAACCACCTTTTTTATTCATTATTTTTTTATTTTGCAACAGATTTTATTATTTTTAAAGACATTTTTGTAGTTGTTAAAAGACTGTAGTTTTTAAAAGACTAAAAAAATAAAAGGTCTTTTAAAAAATTATAAATCTGTTTGCAAAATAAAGCACCTCTTTTATTAATTATTTTTTAATGAAACAGGTGCTTTTTTTTGCACTTTATTAATTTTTTAAAAAGACCTTTGTATTTTTTTAGTAGTTAAACATATTGCAACATATTTTTTAAATTTAATTATTTTTTTATTTGCAACAGATCTTATTATTTTTTAAAAAGACCTTTTCGTAGTTTTTTTTAAAAGACTAGTTTTTTAAAAAGACTAAAAAATAAAAAGGTCTTTTAAAAAAATAATAAAATCTGTTGCAAAATAACAAAATAATTAAATTTAATAATATGTTGCAAATTAAAAAAAAATATTATTTTTTAATCATTTCTTTGTTTTGCAACAGATTTTATTATTTTTTTTAAAGGACCTTAAAAAAATAAAATAAAATCTGTTGCAAAATAAAAAAATAATTTATTAATAATAAAAGGTCTTTTAAATAAGTCCTTAGACACATTTTTACAAATATTTTGTTATTTACACTGTTATTAGGAGAATAGGAATTTCCTATTATTTTTCCACAGTTCGGTGGAATTTGCCTATGCAAATTCGCCACTTTTCACCGACGTCCGATAACTGCTTCCGCAACCTCCAAATTTCGGCAAAATACGGTGACCATTCGATAAGTAGTGCATTAACAGAACATTCGGTGAAATGGTGTTCCTATTTGGCTGCTTTGTGAATAGACCTCTTTGTTACCTTCCTGTGTCCTCCAATGAAAACTGGAATACGAACCCCCGTCAAATAGTGTATTGTAATTCTTTTCAAGGTGACTGAAAATGAACAGAAACGCAGCAGATGGCCTGATAATAAATATGCGTCTGTCGATGCATTCTCCATGGACGATAGCACAAGCATGGTGCCGAAAAAAGGTGTCCAGGAACCTTTCGATTTATTGGTAGGGGAAGAATTCTGTGTTCCTTTATAACTAGGTAAGTGTTCTTCTGGGAGATCCGTTACGGCCACTTCACTTAATTATGAAAAGTGTTTTAGCTACGGTAGCAAAACACGTAATTTGTGCATAAAATATGTATTGTTTGTTGAACCAAACTAGGTGCCCTGTACAGAAACAAATCCTGCCTGAGCCCCGCGGTAAGAAAGCAGATTGTACAACAAATGCTTTTGCCAGCTATTGAATACGAAGATGTAGACTGTATGCAGCCGCCCCGCAAATACGCCTTCATAAACTTACTACGTTCTATAACTCATTCTGCCGCTTTGTGCTACAATGTAACTACATGACCCACCATTGTGACATGTTAAATGAACTTAACTGGCCGTCGCTGGAATCTAGATGCACCCTTCACTTTTCCAACCTGGTGTTTAAGAGCTTTCCTGGGAATCTACCACCCTACCTGAAAAGACTGCTTCCCCCAGCAGTTCCCTCATCCTATAACCTCCGATCTAGGACCTGCACCTTACCTACAATACAACAATACAAAAAGAAAGTGGCTCGATCCTCATTTTCCTACAGAGCACTACAATTATAGAATAACCTCCCAGATGCCATCAAATCTTCCCCCAGTCTAAAGTCACTCAAGAGCTCCCAATTGACATACCTCAATACAGAATGCACCTATAAACATGTAACATAGTGACTATATACAGAATGCACTTGTAAACATGCAACACAGTGACTGTATATAGAATGCACCTGTAAACATGTAACACAGTGACTATAAACATGTAACATAGTGACTATATACAGAATGCACCTGTAAACATGTAACACAGTGACTATATACAGACTGCACCTGTAAACATGTAACACAGTGACTATAAACATGTAACATAGTGACTATATACAGAATGCACCTGTAAACATGTAACACAGTGACTATATACAGACTGCACCTGTAAACATGTAACACAGTGACTATATACAGACTGCACCTGTAAACATGTAACACAGTGACTATATACAGAATGCATATGTAAACATGTAACACAGTGACTATATACAGAATGCACCTGTAAACATGTAACATAGTGACTATATACAGAATGCACCTGTAAACATGTAACATAGTGACTATATACAGAATGCACCTGTAAACATGTAACACAGTGACTATATACAGAATGCACCTGTAAACATGTAACACAGTGACTATATACAGAATGCACCTGTAAACATGTAACACAGTGACTATATACAGAATGCACCTGTAAACATGTAACACAGTGACTATATACAGAATGCACCTGTAAACATGTAACACAGTGACTATATACAGAATGCACCTGTAAACATGTAACACAGTGACTATATACAGAATGCACCTGTTAAACACGTAACATAGTGACTATATACAGAATGTACCTGTAAACATGTAACATAGTGACTATATACAGAATGCACCTGTAAACATGTAACATAGTGACTATATACAGAATGCCCCTGTAAACATGTAAAACAGTGACTATATACAGAATGCACCTGTAAACATGTAACATAGTGACTATATACAGAATGTACCTGTAAACATGTAACATAGTGACTATATACAGAATGCACCTGTAAACATGTAACACAGTGACTATATACACAATCCTAGATTGTGAGTTCCTACGGGAATAGGGCCCTCATCTCCTCCTGTACTGTTTGTCAAATGTTGTTCAATGTATTGTAACCCTGTCTATACTGTGCCTATTGTACAGCGCTGCGGAATATGCTGGCGCTTTATAAATAAAGAGTAATAATAATAAAAAAAATGCACCTGTAAACATGTAACACAGTGACTATATACAGAATGCACCTGTAAACATGTAACATAGTGACTACATACAGAATGCACCTGTAAACATGTAACATAGTGACTATATACAGAATGCACCTGTAAACATGTAACATAGTGACTATATACAGAATGCACCTGTAAACATGTAACATAGTGACTATATACAGAATGCACCTGTAAACATGTAACACAGTGACTATATACAGAATGCACCTGTAAACATGTAACATAGTGACTATATACAGAATGCACCTGTAAACATGTAACATAGTGACTACATACAGAATGCACCTGTAAATATGCAACATAGTGAATATTTCCTACATATTTATTTTCTGGGTTAATCTGTATATTTTTGTTTTGTTTTTAATATCTTACATTTATTACTTTGAATTGTTACAGTCGTTACAGAAACACAATGTTCTTGAACCCAGGACATACTTGAAAACGAGAGAAATCTCAATGTATTTTACCAGGAAGGATACATTATTTATTTATAAACTAGAAACATATCATACCGGGGTTTGTTGCGTGAAGTTGGCCGCACACACAAGAGAATTGAGTCGACTAATCAAACCCAGTTGGCCGTATTTTGAGGATAGATCCTGACCCAGCGTCTAATGGTATTAATTAAAAGATAATTGCCAGCGTTTAAGGAGCTAATTAATTTCTATTAGTGTTTTGACATTTCATCGTGTTTACTGGCTTTACAGTTTGGTGATACTTACTGTGAAAACCCGGAGCGCGCAATGTCATACCCGAAAAAATTCATTATTTCCGAGCAGGGTTTATAAAGATAATCACAAGATATCCGTGAAGATGACCATCAGAAGTTTGAATATGGAGGTCCAGTTTGGCAATTTTAAAGTTGTCATCCGATGATACAGCAACGGAACGATAACAGTGTAATTAACGCTCCTGTAATAAATGTCAAGAGCCATTACAGGAAGTTGTAGCCAATATTAATTCCGACAGGAAATGGTCATTTAGTTTTAGTCGTAGCCTACTGAGTAAAATGACGTTTGGTTTTAGTCATATTTTAGTCGTCTGAATCGCTTTAGGTTTAGTCTAGTTTTAGTCGACTAAATGTCACTAGATTTTATTCGACTAAGTCTAGAGTAGACTCAGTCAACTAAAATCTAATGGGTTTAACCCTTTCACTGCTGATCCATTTCACCGCTGTGTGCTGAGCTCATTTTTACCGGTTTCGCTAATCATGTTTATTATACGACCCTGACATATATTGTTCTTTCCGGCAGACTCGCACATTCATAATATATCATTATTATATGTATACGTCATGTCCTGCCTGCATATTACAACAAAAAATGCAATAAAATTTGAATTTTCAATCATAGTGTAAACAGGTTTTTTTCATATTTTATCATATGAGCGCTTGCGGTTATATTTTCTATGGGGTGCGCTTGTTAAAAAAAATTGAAATGGGGGCTCGTTACATTTTATGGGGGGAAATTACTTGATTTTTAGCAAACGCCCCCCCATAGAAAAAATAGTTATTGCAGCACCTTTGTTCACATTATAATTGAAATTGGAACAATATTGCTGCATTAATAAAACAAAACAAAAAAATTTAAAATGTTAAAAAAACATTGTTTACATATAACATGGTCCTGTGTGGTATCATTGGAAAGGCCATGCTCATTGGAATCCCCTATCTCCACCATAGGTGGCAGCTAGGGGTTAACTCCCGAACTGATGTCATTGCGCTATGCACAATGACACCAGTAGGCAGGGAGAGATCCCGGATGCTTGGCCGACATCCAAGATGTCCGGCACCTGTTGGCGCCTAATCGCGATCCTGCCACTGTTAGTGCCAAATCGCGATCCTGCCCCATGGGGTTAAAGGCAGCCACTGCTTGGAAGGGCAGGCTGTGCCCTTCCAAGCGGTACCTGCCTTTTTGCAGTGCCCCATACGGATGGGGAGGGAGAGAGGTCCACAGGACCCCCCTCCCCCTCAGGCACCTTCCCCGCACTGGCGTGGGGGTGCCTGGAATAGACGTCATCGCGCCCAGTGCGATGATGCTGTTCCTGCCCACCTGGGTCCCGGTGACTGGGATGACATCCAAGATGTCAACCCACACTGGGGGACCACAGCGATCGGCCAGAATCCTGGCCGATCGCGGCTGCAAAGGGAGGGTGCGCTCAGCGCGTCCTCTGCAGCCAAGTGCCGATGCGGCAGGACGCGCTGAGTGCGTCCTTCGTATCAAAGTGGTTAAAGTGCATTACGCATTATTTAAGCATTTTTCTAGAATTTCCAGACACATTATATACTCCTGGAGTAAATGTCTTATCTGTACATAGAGAATCCATCATTTCTCTCTTACTAAATATCAGTTCTGATTGGATCTCTTCCCAAATAGCCCCTCCCTAACCTGTTAGTCTAGTTTTTATTAGTTGAATAAAATGTCAATGGATTTTTCTCATAGTTTTAGTCGTCAGATTAGTTTTTGTTTAGTTTTAGTCAAAAATTAAATAATTTTCGTCAAAGACTTGGTCAACAAATTTATCAGTCGACGAAGAATTTTTTTGGACAGAACAGTCACATCAGCGGCGTCATTTGAGACATAGATGGCCAATGCAGACACAGGTTTCAGGGGGGGAGGGTACTCTACCAGTTTTAGCTAAGAGCTGGTGTTGGGTTTGCAGTGACAGACAGATGTGTGCCTTACCGCATGCTCTGATCATCACACTCACTCTCCCCAGAGCATTGCCACACAGGGTTGTCCTCATGCGGCTCAGGTGACACCCAACAGACACCACACGGCAATGCTCTGCACTCTCGCACATGAACTGTGACCGGCGCCTGCACTAAAAATCAGGAAGGGGGGAGCTATTTGGAGCCCTCTATCTCCCCAACGGTGTAAGATATCAAAAAACAAATTGCACCCTTGGAAAGGGGAGAGTCTTCTCTTTTCAGCTGTGTACGGCATTAACTATTTTGCTGGCGGATCACGATTCGGCACCAATCGGCGCCAAATCGCTGTTCAAACCTGGAGGTGGCTGACATCTTGGATGTCAGCCAAGCCTCCGGGTCACCCCCCACCCACTGACATCCTCACCAATATTTTTTACATTGAAACCTATGGGAAAAAAAGCTTGTTGCTTTAAAATAAGATAGGAAACATAAAATTTAAACAAAAAAATCCTGAAAAATGCCCAAAAAAATCCTAAAAA
>RXON01004416.1:0-10135 GCA_009667805.1 Leptobrachium leishanense | reverse complement strand
AACATAACTTGGAATCATGGAAAAACCAAAAAGTTCAATGTGACCCTAATCATTGTCTTGGTTGCAAATACTTGTAATTGAAAACAATAATATTAGTAAAATCACGTCTGACTTACTAAACACAGGAGCCCAGGATCACACCTCCAAGGATCGAAATGCAGAAGATAAAGAACGAAGCGACAGTCAATATATCCATAATAAGATTCTTTGTCTTGGTTGAAAAGAGACCTAGAAGACAAAGAGCTTTAGATGCACAGAAGGACACGTGTACATTGATAATCTTTGTGTGTAATGCATTGGATATTATGATTACTGAAAGGCAGGGCAAAGGACACACGGAACCATTTTTTTACCTGTATCTTTTAGCTGGTGGTGAGAGGAGACAACGGACCACGCTGCTCTCGGCGACCAGTAGGGGGGGCACAGAAAAAATTTTAATCTGATATTTGTTGTATGTAAAACTGATAGCGCAAAAACACTTACTTTTTGGGGATGGTAACTTCTTTGACGCGCCATCTGCAAAAAAAAAAAAAGAGCAACATGGAATTTTTCGTTATAAGATGTACAAATATATTGAGTCAGATTATAAGAAGTAACAGCGAATGGAGGAGTGACTTTAATAAGTGCGGCTGTTGTATATTTACATTCACCTTTTCTATTACACTTTTTAATTAAGCAGGGCTAATTATTTATTGTTATGTAAAATTAAGTAATTCCATAAATATGAATAAAATGTATTCCTTACCTGTTTGGAAACAACCTCTTATCTTCGATAGCATTAGGGATCCTTATCAAAAATAGAAGAAAATGGGTAAATTATTACAATCTCACTAATGCAATAAGAGATCAGCAGAGGCTTCCCCACGCGGCTGGCGGAGCAGCACCTCACCAGGAACGTTGCCACTTATATAGAAAATATTCAATTGGTAATTGTATTGGTGTTTTAGCACATATACCAAAATTCTTTAATTAATGGTAAACTTCTACATTTAAGTGACGGCTTCAATTAAAAACTGCAACACGTCCATATGTCTAATAATCACAGTCCTGACATTTCCCCTCCTCCCAGATTATTATCTGTCTGGAAAGATTTAGATATTTTAAGGCTAGGGTCAGACTGAGGCAGTGCGAACGCGCGTTCTGGCGCACTTAATCACGGCCGTGCTAGCAGCAGATGACAGGCAATGACGGCCAATATACGAAGTACGGTCGCACAAAAGTCCGGCTGCGCAACGCAAGTGGAAAATGAACGCATTTTTTCGAGAACGTTAAACCACTAGTACTGACGTACAGAGTGCGCTGCGTCCGCTAGCGGCGTGTGTGCGTGATTAGGAGACATCAGACGCTGCTAATGTCCAGCCAACATAACGTCCAGAAGCAAAAAGGGTTTTATTGATGATCCGTACAAAATCACGGATGAAACTGCGCATAGTATGACCGCTATTGCGTATTCCGTGAAAAAATACGTCCATTCTTCGAACGCACATTTTCACGGACAACTTGAAAAATGCGTTAGTCTGACCCTAGCCTTAGAGTAATTGTGCATAAAAAGATTGTGAGACTATTCTAAAAACTGTGTATATACGCGAAAGCGTTTTGCTTCCAGTAATTATATGTGATGTCATCCATTTACGTTGCATTGGGACAGGTGGGAAATGCGGCCCCAAAACTAGAGTGTATAGTATCGTTTAACACATTTATAATTAAATCCTGTTTTTCGGGTGAAGATTGTACCATGGAGGGGGGGTTGGATAAACCTTACAATTAAACTCCATATATTCTGGTTTATGAAGCACTTGCTTAGTAACTCATTACATGCTGGTGTAGAAGATGGACTTTACAGCAACAGGCATGAAGTCAAAATGGTTTATTGTTTAATGGTTTATGAAGTGTTAAATGAATGTTTGTATGTGTAAATGGTGAGGTGAGCTGGGATCTCCTATTGTAGAAGCCGGGCATTCAATGGACAACACACAGATCAGATCTGGATATAGTTACTTTACCTTGTTTTCTAATCAGTCCAGTCCAGGAAGAATTGGATGTTACATTCTCTTCCAATTTTAATTCCACAAGAAGAACTCCATCAGAGCCTGAAAATTATAACGCAAAATATTTATTCAAATGAAATGTCTTTACATTGTTACATTTTGTACAGATATTAAAACAAAATTATATGCAATGAGTTACTCGACAATATTGGAGCATTAATTCAGGGAAAAAGGATCACTTATTGGGTTACATTTATTACCACTATCCAGGAGAGGAGCCTTTTCGAAGCTCAGCAAAGGGAAAAACCCTTTACTGGCTTACGCGAACTGTAGTGACTAGCGACAGCTCTCACTCACTAGCCACAATATGTCACAAGACGCCCCTGTACAACCCATCGGCGTAGAGCTGTCGTTTAGTAATTCCCGCCTATACACTCTCTACATTTCTGATATTGAGAAGTTGCAGTGTTTTGGGATTTTTTATTACTTTCTCTTAATTTATGCAGTAGTAACAATTATAAGTTTAGCAGAGGAAACAAACCGAAACAAAAGTATCTCGTAAGAACGCAAGTGTATTTATGTCCATACGATATATCTTTTTGAGCCAAATCGATTACATAAACTATGGATGACAGCCTAGGACCTCTACTTATAAGGAGAGAACCGCTCGGCTCTCGGCCAATGCCCCGATCCACCTCTCTGCTTTATTCCAGATTTAGCTAAATGTTTTACTGAAAATACTCCAACATGTATAAAACAAAGTAACTGGAGATCATGAGTTTATATGATGATGAATCCATTGTCTTCCCGTATAATAATACATAGTAATAGTATCAGAATAAATTAATGAATTACCTTCCACTCTCCGTATGGGGAATCCGAATAAAACCAGACAGCAAGATGCTATCAGCAAAAGCATTAAGAACCTTGCCATCTCTGAAAATGATTTTTCAAATCGCAATGTAATAGTAGTCTACTCTCTTCGCTCACCAAACTCTCAAAACTCGCTATGCTCTCCAAGCTCTCGTGCCCTGCTTATATAAGTGCTGAAGTGACATCACAATGGAGTAAGGTTCTAGAATGTGACATCACAATAAACTTGTTTACTGAAAGTAACGTGTCAACACAGTGTTTCTAAAGGGCTAATGAAATTAATTTATTACTGTAATATAAATAACAAGGTGGAAAGCCTGCCCAGTGGGCAGTCTATTGTGGATATAAGCCCCAGCGCGTGGATATTGCCCCAGCTCATTGATATTGCCCCAGCACGGGGATACTGCCCCAGCACGTGGATATTGCCCCAGCACGTGGATACTGCCCCAGCACATGGATACTGACCCAGCACGTGGATACTGCCCCAGCAAGTGGATACCGCCCCAGCTCGTGGATACTGCCCCAGCACGTGGATACTGCCCCAGCTCGTGGATATTGCCCCAGCACGTGGATACTGCCCCAGCACGTGGATACTGCCCCAGCTCGTGGATACTGCCCCAGCATGTGGATACTGCCCCAGCTCGTGGATATTGCCCCAGCTCGTGGATATTGCCCCAGCACGTGGATATTGCCCCAGCACGTGGATACTGCCCCAGCACGTGGATACCGCCCTAGCACGTGGATATTGCCCCAGCACGTGGATACTGCCCCAGCACGTGGATACTGCCCCAGCACGTGGATACCGCCCCAGCTTGTGGATACCGCCCCAGCATGTGGATACCGCCCCAGCTCGTGGATAGCCCCAGCACTTGGATACTGCCCCAGATCGTGGATACTGCCCCAGCACACTGATACTGCCGCAGCACGTGGATACTGCCGCAGCACGTGGATACTGCCCCAGCTTGTGGATATTGCCCCAGCTCGTGGATATTGCCCCAGCACGTGGATATTGCCCCAGCACGTGGATACCGCCCCAGCACGTGGATACCGCCCCAGCACGTGGATATTGCCCCAGCTCGTGGATACCGCCCCAGCTCGTGGATATTGCCCCAGCTCGTGGATACCGCCCCAGCACGTGGATACCGCCCCAGCATGTGGATACTGCCCCAGCACGTGGATATTGCCCCAGCTCGTGGATACCGCCCCAGCTCATGGATATTGCCCCAGCACGTGGATACCGCCCCAGCACGTGGATATTGCCCCAGCTCTTGGATACTGCCCCAGCTCGTGGATATTGCCCCAGCTCGTGAATATCGCCCCAGCTCGTGGATATTGCCCCAGCTCGTGGATACTGCCCCAGCACGTGGATATTGCCCCAGCTCGTGGATACCGCTCCAGCTCGTGGATATTGCCCCAGCACGTGGATACCGCCCCAGCTTGTGGATACCGCCCCAGCACGTGGATATTGCCCCAGCTCGTGGATTCCTCCCCAGCTCGTGGATATTGCCCCAGCTCGTGGATATTGCCCCAGCTCGTGGATATTTTCCCAGCTCGTGGATATTGCCCCAGCACGTGGATATTGCCACAGCACGTGGATATTGCCCCACCACGTGGATACCGCCCCAGCATGTGGAAACCGCCCCAGTACGTGGATACCGCCCCAGCTCGTGGATATTGCCCCAGCTCGTGGATACCGCCCCAGCATGTGGATACTGCCCCAGCACGTGGATATTGACCCAGCTCGTGGATACCGCCCCAGCTCGTGGATATTGCCCCAGCACGTGGATACCGCCACAGCACGTGGATACCGCCCCAGCACGTGGATACCGCCACAGCACGTGGATACCGCCCCAGCACGTGGATACCGCCCCAGCATGTGGATATTGCCCCAGCTCGTGGATACCGCCCCAGCTCGTGGATATTGCCCCAGCTCGTGGATACCGCCCCAGCTTGTGGATATTGCCCCAGCTCGTGGATACCGCCCCAGCACGTGGATATTGCCCCAGCTCGTGGATACTGCCCCAGCACATGGATATTGCCCCAGCTCATGGATACCGCCCCAGCTCGTGGATATTGCCCCAGCACGAGGATACCGCCCCAGCACGTGGATATTGCCCCAGCTCGTGGATACCGTCCCAGCACATGGATACCGCCCCAGCACGTGGAAACTGCCCCAGCACGTGGATATTGGCCCAGCTCGTGGATACCGCCCCAGCTCGTGGATATTGCCCCAGCACGTGGATATTGCCCCAGCACGTGGATACCGCCCCATCACGTGGAAACCGCCCCAGCACGTGGATACCACCCCGGCACGTGGATATTGCCCCAGCTTGTGGATACCGCCCCAGCTCGTGGATATTGCACCAGCTCGTGGATACCGCAACAGCACGTGGATACTGCCCCAGCACGTGGATACTGCCCCAGCACTTGGATATTGCCCCAGCTCGTGGATACCGCCCCAGCTCGTGGATATTGCCCCAGCACTTGGATACCGCCCCAGCACGTAGATATTGCCCCAGCTCGAGGATACCGCCACAGCTCGTGGATATTGCCCCAGCTCGTGGATATTGCCCCAGCTCGTGGATTCTGCCCCAGCACGTGGATACTGCCCCAGCACGTGGATACTGCCCCAGCTCGTGGATATTGCCCCAGCTCGTGGATTCTGCCCCAGCTTGTGGATACTGCCCCAGCACGTGGATACTGCCCCAGCACGTGGATATTACCCCAGCTCGTGGATACTGCCCCAGCACGTGGATATTGCCCCAGCTCGTGGATACCGTCCCAGCACGTGGATACTGCCCCAGCTCGTGCATATTGCCCCAGCACTTGGATACTGCCCCAGCTCGTGGATACTGCCCCAGCAGATAGATACTGCCCCAGCACGTGGATACTGCCCCAGCTCGTGGATATTGCCCCAGCTCGTGGATATTGCCCCAGCACGTGGATATTGCCCCAGCACGTGGATACCGCCCCAGCACGTGGATACCGCCCCAGCTCGTGGATATTGCCCCAGCTCGTGGATACCGCCCCAGCTCGTGGATATTGCCCCAGCTCGTGGATATTTCCCCAGCTCATGGATACTCTTGTGGATACTGCCCCAGCACGTGGATACTGCCCCAGCTCGTGGATATTGCCCCAGCATGTGGATACCGCCCCAGCACGTGGATACCGCCCCAGCACGTGGATATTGCCCCAGCTCGTGGATACCGCCCCAGCTCGTGGATACCGCCCCATCACATGGATACCGCCCCAGCTCGTGGATATTGCCCCAGCACTTGGATACTGCCCCAGCTCGTGGATACTGCCCCAGCACGTGGATACTGCCCCAGCACGTGGATACTGCCCCAGCTTGTGGATATTGCCCCAGCTTGTGGATATTGCCCCAGCTCGTGGATATTGCCCCAGCTCGTGGATATTGCCCCAGCACGTGGATACCGCCCCAGCACGTGGATACCGCCCCAGCACGTGGATATTGCCCCAGCTCGTGGATACCGCCCCAGCTCGTGGATATTGCCCCAGCTCGTGGATACCGCCCCAACACGTGGATACCGCCCCAGCATGTGGATACTGCCCCAGCACGTGGATATTGCCCCAGCTCGTGGATACCGCCCCAGCTCGTGGATATTGCCCCAGCACGTGGATACCGCCCCAGCACGTGGATATTGCCCCAGCTCGTGGATACGGCCACAGCTCGTGGATATTGCCCCAGCTTGTGGATATTGCCCCAGCTTGTGGATACTGCTCCAGCACGTAGATACTGCCCCAGCACATGGATACTGCCCCAGCTCGTGGATATTGCCCCAGCTCGTGGCTATTGCCCCAGCACGTGGATACCGCCCCAGCATGTGGATACTGCCCCAGCACGTGGATATTGCCCCAGCTCGTGGATACCGCCCCAGCTCGTGGATATTGCCCCAGCACGTGGATACCGCCCCAGCACGTGGATATTGCCCCAGCTCGTGGATACGGCCACAGCTCGTGGATATTGCCCCAGCTTGTGGATATTGCCCCAGCTTGTGGATACTGCTCCAGCACGTAGATACTGCCCCAGCACATGGATACTGCCCCAGCTCGTGGATATTGCCCCAGCTCGTGGCTATTGCCCCAGCACGTGGATACCGCCCCAGCATGTGGATACCGCCCTAGCACGTGGATACCGCCCCAGCACGTGGATATTGCCCCAGCTCGTGGATACCGCCCCTGCTCGTGGATATTGCCCCAGCTCGTGAATATCACCCCAGCTCTTGGATATTGCCCCAGCTCGTGGATACCGCCCCAGAACGTGGATATTGCTCCCGCTCGTGGATACCTCCCCAGCTCGTGGATATTGCCCCAGCTCGTGGATATTGCCCCAGCTCGTGGATATTTTCCCAGCTCGTGGATATTTTCCCAGCTCGTGGATATTGCCCCAGCACGTGGATATTGCCCCAGCACGTGGATATTGCCCCAGCACGTGAATACCGCCCCAGCATGTGGAAACCGCCCCAGCACGTGGATACCGCCGCAGCTCGTAGATACCGCCCCAGCTCGTGGATATTGCCACAGCTCGTGGATACCGCCCCAGCACGTGGATACTGCCCCAGCACGTGGATATTGCCCCAGCTCGTGGATACCGCCCCAGCTCGTGGATATTGCCCCAGCACATGGATACCGCCGCAGCACGTGGATATTGCCCCAGCTCGTGGATACCGCCCCAGCTTGTGGATATTGCCCCAGCTCGTGGATATTGCCCCAGCTCGTGGATACTGCCCCCGCTTGTGGATACTGCCCCAGCACGTGGATACTGCCCCAGCTCGTGGATATTGCCCCAGCACGTGGATACCGCCACAGCAAGTGGATACCGCCCCAGCACGTGGATACTGCCCCAGCATGTGGATATTGCCCCAGCTCGTGGATACCGCCCCAGCACGTGGATATTGCCCCAGCTCGTGGATACTGCCCCAGCACGTGGATATTGCCCCAGCTCGTGGATACCGCCCCAGCACATGGATACCGCCCCAGCACGTGGATACCGCCACAGCACGTGGATATTGTCCCAGCTCGTGGATACCGCCCCAGCTCGTGGACATTGCCCCAGCACGTGGATATTGCCCCAGCACATGGATATTGCCCCAGCACGTGGAAACTGCCCCAGCACGTGGATACCACCCCAGCATATGGATATTGCCCCAGCTCGTGGATACCGCCCCAGCTCGTGGATATTGCCCCAGCTCGTGGATATTGCCCCAGCTCGTGGATACTGCCCCAGCACGTGGATATTACCCCAGCTCGTGGATACTGCCCCAGCACGTGGATATTGCCCCAGCTCGTGGATACCGTCCCAGCACGTGGATACTGCCCCAGCTCGTGGATATTGCCCCAGCACTTGGATACTGCCCCAGCTCGTGGATACTGCTCCAGCAGATGGATACTGCCCCAGCATGTGGATACTGCCCCAGCTCGTGGATATTGCCCCAGCTCGTGGATACTGCCCCAGGTCATGGATTTTGCCCCAGCTCGTGTATACTGCCCCAGCACGTGGATATTGCCCCAGCTCGTGGATACCATCCCAGCACGTGGATACTGCCCCAGCTCGTGGATATTGCCCCAGCACTTGGATAGTGCCCCAGCTCGTGGATACTGCCCCAGCAGATGGATACTGCCCCAGCATGTGGATACTGCCCCAGCTCGTGGATATTGCCCCAGCTCGTGGATATTGCCCCAGCACGTGGATATTGCCCCAGCACATGGATACCGCCCCAGCACGTGGATACTGCCCCAGCACGTGGATACTACCCCAGCTCGTGGATATTGCCCCAGCTCGTGGATACCGCCCCAGCTCGTGGATATTGCCCCAGCTCGTGGATATTGCCCCAGCTCGTGGATACTGGCCCAGCTTGTGGATACTGCCCCAGCACGTGGATACTGCCCCAGCTCGTGGATATTGCCCCAGCATGTGGATACCGCCAAGCACGTGGATACTGCCCCAGCACGTGGATACCGCCCCAGCACGTGGATACTGCCCCAGCACGTGGATATTGCCCCAGCTTGTGGATACCGCCCCAGCTCGTGGATATTTCCTCAGCTCGTGGATACCGCCCCAGCTTGTGGATATTGCCCCAGCTCATGGATACTGCCCCAGCACGTGGATATTGCCCCAGCTCATGGATAATGCCCCAGCACGTGGATATTGCCCCAGCTCGTGGATACCGCCCCAGCTCGTGGATATTGCCCCAGCACGTGGATATTGCCCCAGCACATGGATACCGCCCCAGCACGTGGATACTGCCCCAGCACGTGGATACTACCCCAGCTCGTGGATATTGCCCCAGCTCGTGGATACCGCCCCAGCTCGTGGATATTGCCCCAGCTCGTGGATATTGCCCCAGCTCGTGGATACTGGCCCAGCTTGTGGATACTGCCCCAGCACGTGGATACTGCCCCAGCTCGTGGATATTGCCCCAGCATGTGGATACCGCCCAAGCACGTGGATACTGCCCCAGCACGTGGATACCGCCCCAGCACGTGGATATTGCCCCAGCTTGCGGATACCGCCCCAGCTCGTGGATATTTCCTCAGCTCGTGGATACCGCCCCAGCTTGTGGATATTGCCCCAGCTCATGGATACTGCCCCAGCACGTGGATATTGCCCCAGCTCATGGATAATGCCCCAGCACGTGGATATTGCCCCAGCTCGTGGATACCGCCCCAGCTCGTGGATATTGCCCCAGCTCGTGGATACTGCCCCTGCACGTGGATACTGCCCAAGCACGTGGATATTGCCCCAGCTCGTGGATACTGCCCCAGCACGTGGATCTTGCCCCAGCACGTGGATATTGCCCCAGCTCGTGGATACCATCCCAGCACGTGGATACTGCCCCAGCACGTGGATACTGCCCCAGCACGTGGATATTGCCCCAGCTCGTGGATTTTGCCCCCAGCTCCTGGATATTGCCCCCAGGTCGTGGATTTTGCCCCCAGCTCCTGGATATTGCCCCCAGCTCGTGGATTTTGCCCCCAGCTCATGGATATTTGCCCCCAAGCTCTCATAGATATGCCCCAGCTCAGACCCCAGAACAGACATGGGGCAGCTGTTCGAATGCTCTATCGGCATTCGGACAGCCGCCCCATGAGCTCCTTATACTTACCTTCCCGAGCGGCGAATGGAAAGTTTCCCCGCTTCCGCTCGTTGAAGGACCCAAGCCGTGGTCACGTGGGACTCCCACGTGACCGCGGCTTGGGTCCTTCAGAGAGCGGAAGCGAGGGAAGTTTCCCTTCGCCACTCGGGGGTTGGA
>RXON01004415.1:0-32219 GCA_009667805.1 Leptobrachium leishanense | reverse complement strand
ATAAACACATGAAAACATATAATGTTTGTGTAGTATTATTTTAAGCAGACTGTGTTTTTCAAATTGTTGTGACTCAGAGGTAGATCAGTGCACATTTTATGACCAATTCATGCAAAACTCTACGTAATCCCAAAGGGTTCACATACTTTTTCTTGCCACTGTATATAAAACAAATAAAATTGGGCTTAAAATGGTCAATTGAAGATTGTCCTTGTTAATGTCCTTAATAAAATGAGTTTCACCACTCAGAAAGGTGGCTTCATCAGTTATGGATGGGTCTATTCATATAGATCTATCTTAAATAGTCTTTTGCTTTCACTTTTGGCGCCAGGAAAAACCGCCAGGGTCTATGGGCGCCGCCATCTTGTGCCTGCCAGGCCTCTGATTGGTTGCAGCATGTAACTTCCGGTTTGACGGCCATCTTGTGTGGGGCACTTCCGGTTTCGGCGATCGTGGTTGCAGATTCGGCGGCCATATTGGGGGAGTAATGCCAGTGCGGAGGACAGTGTTGTTAAGTCCTTAACTGGGGAGATTACTCCCAAGAATAAAGGAGAATAACAAAAAGAGTGAGATTTTCAACATCCAAAGACCAGAAGGTTTCCACAAATGTGGGAGATGCAAGGCTTGCATTTATCAAAAGAAAAAAAACAACGAAATTTAGGAGCAACATAGTAGGGAAAGAATTTGAAATTAGGTCCTTTATTAATTGTAACAGCAAGGGAGTGACTTATTTGTTAGAATGCCCCTGCGGGACGTAATATGTGGGGAGGACAACACAAGAAGTAAAAGTTAGAGTGTTAGAACACTTAGGAAATATTAGAAGGAATAAATTAGACCACAGTGTACCTGTTCATTGTAACAACTGCCCTAAGTTTACTGTAGACAAATTCAAATGGATCGGTATAGATTTAATTAGTAAAAACTGGAGGGGGGGGGAATTATCTGAGTACTTTGGCCAGAAAAGAGATGGAATGGATCTATAGAATGGGCACATGGAGAAATGGAGGCCTTAATGTTGATTTAGACATTAAGGGCTGTTTATAAATACACAAAATACCTTTTGGAAATAGGTCTTTATTTTTATTTTTATTGTGAATATTTTTTTAAGTTTTTATTGAAATTTATAATATATTTGACAATTTTAATTAGTCCATCTGCCCAATCTGTGATCCATTATTGTGAATTGAAAATTCTCTAAGGTTGTATTTAAAAAAAGGACTTGATATGTAACTGATTGCTGTTTTTATTTCTCAGAGGGCAAACGATTGTTTCCTTTTGAAGAATACCTTGTATTGCCATTATATGTTCCAAAAAGAAGTTTGCTAGGATCCGCCAGCACTCTCGGGTGCACTAGCACTCTCTCTCTACCAGTCTGATGCCGAAGAGAAGAGTAGATGCGTCACGGCACTTCCGGTCACGGGGCAATTGCATCACAGTGGCGGGAAGGCATGCCGATAATGGAACGCATGCCGGCGGCGAAACCGGAAGTAGAAGGCCCTGCGGTTTCAGAAGAAGCTATAAAGCCGCGAGAGGGGACTGGAATGATTGATTGTTGCATTTTTATTGTAATTTTATTTGATTTATCCCTGATGAAGTGTATTTTATTACACGAAACGCGTTGGATTGTTGTTTTACCCAAATAAATTCCTGCACTTTAATTGGAGAGCCTCCTGGTGTTTCCTGCGGTGGCGTGAACCATCCGGTTGGGGCCAAGACGTATGCAGACGTGGGGTAACGATCCTTGACATTTTGATATGCATCAAACTACTTAAATCCTGTGAGTGCGATTCATAAGAGGCACGCTTGTTCAATTGTGTTGCTGTATGCACTATGAATGTTTTTATTTTATGACCTCTCCAGATTCCCATTTTTCTATATATTCATTAGATTTGAGTAGACTACATCTAAATATTAATGATCAGTGGCGTCACTAGGGTTGGTGTCACCCAGTGCAGCAATTTAAGGTGTCATCCCCCCACCTCCCGAGTATTAATGTTTTTTTTAACTACTCTTACTCATAAATCAGTACTCCCATATAACACTGAATGCTCATAATACACGGTGAACATTACTGTGAGGTTTATTGCTGTGGAGCTCTCTCATATGCTCACACCCAAATTTTGGTGAACTGCCAGCAAGTACGGTGCCTGTTCGAAGGCAGTGAAAGTCCCCATAGAGAAGTAATGATTAATCTGTTCAGAGACACCGAACAGCAGAGAAATGTCCTGATGCCCGGTGTTTTCATTCGGCAGGTTTATTCAGGCGAACGAACACCATAGGTTTCAATGTTAAAAATATTCCTGTTTTTATCCAATAGCTAATAATAACCTGTAGTAAAAAGTCTCTTTATTTATTGATTATTTTTTTAGTATCTTTAAGGCTGGGGTCAGACCAGCGCACTTTTAACGTGCGTTCTGGCGCACATAATTACGGCCGCAGTAGCAGCAAATGACGGGCAATGACAGCCAATATACGAGGTACGGCCGCACAAAAGTCCGGCCGCGCAACGCAAGTGGAATTTGAACGCATTATTTCGGGAACGCAGAACCGCTAGTACTGACGTACAGAGTGCGCTGCGTCTGCTAGCGGCGTGTGTGCGTGATTAGGAGACGTCAGACGCTGCTCATGTCCAGCCAACATAACGTCCAGACGCCCAAAGTTTCCTGATTTGGATCCGTACAAAATCAAGCACAAAAATTGTGCATCGTATGACCGTTTTCGAGCATTCCGTGAAAAAATACGTCAATGCATTCGGATGCACATTTTGACGTTCGCGTATAAAAATGCTTTCATTTGACCCTAGCCTTAGGCATTTTTCAAAAACAAATTCCAATTTTTTTTTTCTAATAGCGTTTTTCTTTTTTCTGTAACAGACCTTTTTATTATCATTAATAGGACCTTTTATGTAAATTCCAATCATTTTCGTTCAGTAGCTTTTTTAAAAACAGCGGGCGATGGGTTTGTGGTGGCATTTCGGTTGCTGATTCCCTGCACTTCAGGGACCCTGCAGTGAATTCATCGGGGAAATTTGATACCCCAAAAAGCGGGGAAAGAACACTGAAATGTCTGCGTCATTTTGGTGCTCTGTGAATATCCACTTTAGTGGTGTTTTTTTGCTGCCCCCTGGAAAGTGCCAACCTAGGCCTTGTCTACCCAGGACATACTTGAAAATGAGAGAAATCCCAATGTATCCTTCCTGGTAAAATATTTTTGTGTAAAAAAAAAAAAAAAATTTTTTTAGGGCTGCACCCCCTTGTGATGCCACTGTTAATGATACACATTTGGAAGCACATTATTGAATTGCATAAACACGTCTACTTCCAGGGCCTTGGAGAAAGTTGAGAAGTTTATGATTGGTAGGGGTTGGGGTTAGAAATTAGATTTGGTTAGGCCAGGGGGTAAATAAGGAGGAAAGGGTTATGATGAATTAGCATTGGAGCAAGGTGGGTTAAAGGGTTAGATGGAAATACACATAAATAATCATTGTTCCTAAATTTCAGTGAATTACTCGTATAGGGAAAGTCCATCATATAAAGGGTTTAACCCCTACACATACAAATATAAACCTATATAGCCAAAGCTACTGCTGTGAACTTTCCCTGCCTCCCTCAGCAGTGAGTGCCGACAAAACCTTAAATTATTACATCATAAAACAATAAAAACTTGCAATGCCAAAACGCTTTGAACACACATGTCCCAAAAACAATGGAACACAGGTTATAATTTACCTGCCCACCGTGTCATATAAATTATGACTTTATCCCTGTATTATGCATACAGACATGCAGAAAAAGACAGAAGTAGTTTCTAGCAATTCTAGTAGCAATTCTATAAGCATTATAAGAGAATGAATGAATGATTAGCAAGTCAATTTACCAAGCATTTGATTTAGAAAAGATTAAATTTAACTTAAAGACCATCTTCCTTTCCCTAGTCACTTGTAAAGATTTCTAGATCCGCGAGTCTGACCCTACATATAAACGCACCTGACACGCGTTTCGCCCCACGGCTCGTCAGGAGTGTATTTTTACATGCTACTGCTTGCAGGTTACCGCTCGATTTGATATAGACATGCACATAGAAAATATGTGAAAGATTTTCAATTTTATAAACTTATATTTTTTTTAAAACAGATCAAGACGTGTATTGGGGAGTTTGAGAGCAGTCAGAGAACATTCATAAGCGACTTAGAGGAATACATTACAGAATTGAGCAGTATCGCAGATGAAGTGGACAACTTCCATAGAAAAGCCGTCATCACCAATGTCGTCGGGAGTTCTGTTGGAATAGCAGGTGGTGTTGCCACCATTGCTGGACTCCTATCTCTGTTCACATTTGGTGCATCACTAGCAATCACAGGTATTAGTGTGGGAGCAGCTGCTGTAGGAGCAGTCACCAGTGCTACAGCATCGATTGTGGACAATGCGCATATTAAAAAACAGTGTGAGAAGGTGGAAGTCATTATAAAAAAAGCTAATGAAGGGGAAGAAAAGATGCAAGATATATTATCAAAGATTTATGGATTGATTGGTGAAATTAAGTCTTTATTAGGTTTAAAAGATGAAGACCTAGGTAGCTTGGGTGGTAGAGGTTTGTACACAGTTGCCCAGATGATTCACCTAACTAAGCTGTCTGCTGCTGCAGCTGAAGGAGTCAAGTTGGCAGCTCATTGTATCTGCTTCGCAGAGGCTGTCTCTGGGGTTTTTGCAGTGCTCTTTTTAGGGGTTGACATTGGATTCGTTGTAAAAGGGGCCAAAGAACTGAAAGATGGAGCAAAAACAAAAGAAGCAGAAAAGATCCGAGAGGTTGTTAAAGAACTAGAAGGAGCGCGTCTCATGATGCATTCTAAAGCAGAGGAGTTTAAAAACTGCAAAATTGTACTGCAGTTTTAAAGTAAAGAGTCTGAAAGTGGTATTATAGGGATTTCTACAATAAGCCTGTAAAAATATTGTAATATATACATGCTTGGAGCAGTTATAGCTATCTACTTGTTTTCTGACCACTTTATGACATTTCCTCAGGAGCGCTGATGTGGCTGTAGATATTATCTTCCTGTTTTGTGACATCTGTGTGGCAAGTGGGCCTTGAAGACAAGGGGCGTACAGGTACGCCCCACTGCCTTCAATGGGACACCTCAGCCCCTCCCCGCAGTCAGCGGTCGCGTGCGCCGTTGGCTGCAGAGAGACAGCCTGAATTAAGGCTGTCCCCCTGCAGCCAATGACGTTCGTCAGCTGCGTTGGCGGGCCCAATCAGAGGTCCACGGTGGCACCTGGTGGCCTCACTGGTGCTAACCCCCTTCCAACGGGTGATGCCTGCCCTTTGTTAAGGGGTTAAGTGGCAAGAGTATTGAAGCTTCCAAAGGATGTATTCAGATTTATAGTTTCTTCTAGCATGCCTACAAACATTAGCTGAGACTGGAATACAGTGGATCAGTTTATTGCACAATAACATTCGACACTTATACACAACTGCATTTGTGAAGGACGAGACATACAGTTGAGAAAAGAATACAGTGAAGCTTGGTGGAAATGTTGAAGGGTATTTTACAGCAGGGTTGTTTGTGAAGGGTCATTTACATTATGGATTAACGAGCTCTCTGCCCTTCTGGAAAAGTGGAGGGATGAGAAACAACCAGGCATTCAAATCATGCTTAGAAACTAGGAACAACACATACAAAATAAGGAAACAAACAAATAAAACCGAGCTAACCTTGAACCATACCTATATTTAAGCAAAAACAAAGTTTATGAGCATACTGACAGTGGGCAACAGCAGTAGTGGCTGCCCTACAGTGGGTTCTTGCTCAGGTCTCACAAGGTTTTAGCTCGATGGTGCCATTACAGAGAAGACTATTCCATATGCTATCACCCAGAAAGGATGGCCAGCACTGAAATGCCAAAGAACTAACGAACGAACTAGCAACCTTGATGATCATGTCAGCCTTTTTTTGGGCCTTGTCAGTAGGATATAGCTGACACCCCTCTAGGCACCTCAAGCAAGGGATCTCACATCTGGATTGCCCTGTAAACTTAAAGTGAGCAAAAAAAAAAGGTTTGAGAGCACCGAGAACGTGCAACAGCATTAGTGACCTATATTTGTCTGATAGCCTGAATGTCCATCAACAGCTTCTGCCATCTCTCAGTAAAATATGTTACTTATTCATTTACAGTCGCTATTCCTAGTCTTTAGTCCTGACCTTGATCTACTTTTCTTTGAGAATTTTGGTCTCATATAACTCCATTAAGCTGATCATGAACAGCTAATATCTAGAAAATACCAGCACACCCGTCAGGCTTCTCTTGACCAGCATTTTCTGTGAGTTATAAACCTAAAGTTATAATTATAAACAGAGAGGCTGAACTTGCCTCTTACACTAAAGGGTCTATTCACAAAGCACCGATATTTCATACAACTTTGGTGCTTTGCAGTTTGCTGCTTTTTGACTCAGCGATTGCATTTAGTCGAACGTATGGAGAATTTAGCAAATGCTCACTGTATTTGGCTGTAATTGCCGCCGCCAAAGCAGTTATTGGACGACGTCGAAAACCGCCGGATTGCACCAATAACCGCCGAATTGCACCTAATTATACTGAATTGGCAAGTCCGGAAGTGATACAACGTTTCGGCTTGGAAGTCTTAATCATGTATAACATTTTCACCTTCAATTGCACATTGACTACCTTAAAAAACATTTAGAACACACCTACCAGGGCCAGGACTTACAATTGATGCTCAGACACAGAGAACTTAACCCATTCTGTACCGAAATTTAAACATCAGAAAAAACTTGGTATATATCAAAATATAGTGAGCAACAAGGGGGGTGTTTGTGAGGGTCCTGAGAACGAGCAACAGCACAATGGCCTGCTCTACGGTGGGTGCCCGCTCAGGTCTCACAAACAAGGTTTTTAGCTTGCTTGTGCCATTACAGGGATGAATTTTCCATATGCAAATCAGCCTGCTCTCACCCAGAAAGGGTGGCCAGTACTGATTGCCAAGGACGTCATCCCTGCACGAGAGGTGCAGCAACCCCCAAAATATCAAAATATATCAAAGATTAAAAAGAAGAAACATTTTATAAAAATATATCCAAATTAAATTCATTAATGAGCCCACGTGGCCAGAGTCTATCTAATTTAAAAATCCATTCCTTTTCCATTTTTTAACAATAAAGTCCTATCCCCTCCCCGTCTTAAAGCTGCAATCTGATCAATAACTTGAAACCGAAGTTGAGAGATTGGATGATTTTCCTTACAAAAATGTTCAGGTATGGGTAAATCAGTTTTACCTGTGCGTATTGTTTTCATCCAGATCATGTGTTAAAATCACTTCCCCGCAGCCAGTTTACTAGAGTGGTGCATAATGTATCTAAACCGGAGTTGAGGAAGGTCAGATTAAAAGAAATGGAGGAGAAATTTGTAGCACGATCTAATCCTAGAGAGCTTTCGAAAACCGAAAGTGATAGAGCATCACATATGGACCGTCTGGGTCTTATAGCACCTCGGTATGTTGAAGGGGACAAGAAATCGAATAGGATAGTGTTTTCTACGAATTTCAGAAGAGCAAGTCGAGGCATTAACTCAATTATCAGAAAAAATTGGAAAATCCTTAATAAGGGCTTTCCTGATGTAGAGGAATTTAAATCTTTCCCTTTAACTGCATATCGGAGGAATAATAATCTTAAAGATAAATTGGTAAAAATGGATTTGGGTCCAATATCAAACCCTGTTCAAACTTTTTGGGAACACAGAGGTTTGGTACATTTCCTTGTCTCACATGCAGATGCTGCAATGCAGTAATCAAAGGGGATAAGTTTTCTCATCCACATACTGGTGAACAGTATGGCATTAAAGATTTCTTCACATGTAACAGTTCTTTTGTTATCTATCTTATTAAGTGTCCTTGTGGTCTCGTGTATGTGGGCGAGACCACAAGGAAGAATGACTCAACATAAATCAACAATACGCACAGGTAAAACTGATTTACCCATACCTGAACATTTTTGTAAGGAAAATCATCCAATCTCTCAACTTCGGTTTCAAGTTATTGATCAGATTGCAGCTTTAAGACGGGGAGAGGATAGGACTTTGTTGTTAAAAAAGAGGGAGAAGGAATGGATTTTTTAGATTAGATACACTCTGGCCACATGGGCTCAATAAAGTATTTAATTTGGATATACTTTTATAAAATGTTTTTTCTTTTTAATCTTTGATATATTTTCATATATACCAAGTTTTTTCTGATGTTTAAATTTCGGTACAGAATGGGTTAAGTTCTCTGTGTCTGAGCATCAATTGTAAGTCCTGCCCCTGGTAGGTGTGTTCTAAATGTTTTTTTAAAGTATTTAATGTGCAATTGAAGGTGAGAATGTTATACATGATTAAGGCTTCCAAGCCGAAACGTTGTTTCACTCCTGGACTTGCTGTGGATTGAAATAAAACTGGATGACAGAAGCAGCCGGTGTAGCCTGTCTTTTCTTCTTCTTTGTTATATTGGGATTGCGGACCCCTTTTGGACAGAGCACCCGGTAACGGAGTGGATCCCTGCTCTCCAAAGTGCAGCCACGCTACATTGTTTATATTACACTGAATTGGCTTTGGCAAATGCCACGAACTGTAAAATAAACAGTCTCCTATTCTCCTAATAAGAGTTTCAATCAATAAAATTGTAGTAAAAAGGTATATAAATAAAAGGTCCTTTGAAAAATAATAAAAAGGTCTGTTACAAAACAAAAGTCTTTTTAAAAATAATTTAAAAAACATTGTCTAAAAAAAAAAACGAAACGGTCAATCATAAAAATAAAAGGAATAGACATTCTTTAAAAAAATTTAAAATTATTTTTATTATTACTTTTTCACCTTAAGCTATGGGATTCGCCTGTTTAAACCTGTCGAATAGAGACACTGAAAATCAGAGCATTTTGCTGCATTTTCAGTGCAATTCAGCGTTCTGTGAATAGAAGACACGATAGTCTTCTATGGGCCAATTTTGATGCCGTTGAATGCAGCCAAATTGCACTGTATTTCGCTGTCAATTCACCTGTTTTCGATGAACTGACAGCTTAGTGAGTAGATGAATTGCACCGAACGGTGAAATTCAGTTTTGTGCAATTCGGGGCCAATTCGGAGGTTAGTGAATAATCCCTTAAGTATTATTCAGCCCTAACAGTACATAGAAAGGTGTGTAGATTCTGTAGAAATATTATTGCCTCCCTTAGTCACTGAACCTCAATCCTTTTTATCATAAATGAAGATATACTGTTATAAATGTGTGTGACTTTGTATCTACTGTTGTGTTCAAATCAGAACCTTTGAGTTAATATTTTGATCAAATACATGTATAGTTCCTATTTAATAACATCTGTGCATTAATACTATTTTTGTCTACAACCTTTATGTGTAGTTGTGATGTACTTAATACTATATGCCAAAATATCAAATGTATTTTACATTGCTCTTAGACTCATACAAATAAAATTAGTTGCACAAAATATTGTGTTTTTATGTGTGGCTGTCATGATGTGATTGCTAGTTTTTGTGGATTTTATGTTTAAGATTGGTCTTTCCCAGGTATTTTGTTTTTTTTTCATAGTAGACAGGGGTTTCCAGAGGTGTTGTCCAAACTCTTCCAAAGATGCACAGAAAAGGCTGCATTCCAAACTTGCTGTAAAATAAGGCTGGGGTCAGACAAGCGTTTTGCAGAGCAGAAGGAACGTCCTTGAGAGTAGACATTCCTTCCACTCTGACGCCCGTCTGGCCACATTGCTGAACGGAGTTAGTGTGCTCAGCGCTGCAAGGCTCGATCCTCCTATGGAGGATCGCGTTTTGCAGCCCTGTCGAACGCGAGTCATAGCGTTCGGCAGAGAGGCTTTTAGCACGTCCGCTGTAGCGCGCGCAATTCGTTTACGGTTTACAGCGTTCGGCAGGCCCCGTCGAAGCGTCACAACGCTGCAACAGACGCTGAAAGACACATCAGCACAGGCGTATGTAGTGCGCCTTGTCTGACCCCGGCCTTAACGAGAGCTGTTGTAAACTTAGTAACTCCATAGACTTGAAGCCTGATCACAACTCTAAAATTAAAGGCAAGAAGTAAATGGAAAACATTTGCATCTGCCGTTTTCCAGTTGCGGTTCGCCTTTAACATCTGTATTAAGACTGGACGGCTTTGCCAGCAGCTCAAGTTGCAATGCTTTCCAGCTGCAACTTGATAACACCGATGCGCTTAGAGTTGCTGGTGTTATCAGCTCCAGGAGTCCATAGGACTCCATGAAGACGGAGAAAAACTTGACCAAATGAGATCTGGTCGGGGAGGAGGAGGGATACTGCAGGGACGGTCAGGGGCAGCAGGTGAGGCTGAGCCTCACCTGCCATTAAGGGCTGAATGGGCTGCAGCTGCACAGATAATAAATCGAAGACAAACTCACCTGCTCTGCGTTCCCCCGCCGACTCCACCATCTCCTCACATTCTTTTTTTTTCCTTTTTCTGGCAGCAGTGAGCCTACGCAATTTGCATAGCGGGACGCTACGCAAATCGCGTAGGCTGCCAAGAAGCGTACAGTGCGGCGCGTCTGTTCAATGAACAGCTGCGAGCACTGCCCACCTCCTGAACATTGCTCTCCCAGAGCCTCTGAGGCCCTGGGAGAGCTATGGAATAGCTTGGACCAATAGGAAAGCGTTATTGGTCCAAGCCATTCAAAAAACGCCTGCATGGGAGGCAGGCCTCCCATGCATTGGTTGGCACAGGACAATCAGTGGGCTTGTGGTGTGGCCTCAGTGTCACACTAGGGCCTGCTGCCTGGAGGACGACGCAGAGATCCTGGGGAGCCCTGAGAGCAGCCAGTTCCTGTGGAACACTGAGGGCTGCCAGATCTTGGGAAGCGCTGAGAGCAGCCAGATCCTGGTGAACACTGAACCTTAACCCTTCGTAACCTGTGTATATCTGGCTCTGATATGAGACAGTGCCTCACCAGCCACTGACCTCACTGCACGTCACTGGAATACTGGGTTTTTAGGTGTCCTTAGATTAATCTGTTATATGATTGTGCATAAGCGCAGTCACTTAAATGAACACTCTACTCATCTTGACCACTTTCCAGTTTTAAAGTGGTAAGAATGTGTAGAGTCTCCCCCTCCCCCTCCCAGCATCCACGATCTGGCAAAATTGCGGAGTGAAGTGGAGGACTTTCCTTCACCCAGCATCACCAATCACCAACACCCCGGATTTTTTAATTTCCCAGCTGCCGGTCGGCAGGCAGTGAGCATGCCGACACCTCCCTCCCTGAACTTTATACAATGTGGGTTCCCTCTGTTTGGTGCTAGACACTGTTATTGATACTATGTCACTTTTATCAAACATCTGTGCATATAATTCAAAAGTTCTGATATTACAGTACTGATAAAAACCATACAATGATAAACAGTGATCCCTAAAATATATCAGAAATAAATACGATTTCACCTGTATTTTCAAGTGCAACAATCATTGCAAGGGTTTGGGTCAAAATCCATACAACCAGTTTCCCTAATGCCAAAATCCTGACGGCCAACTTCCAGACAGAACAAGTGCCGGACATACCAAGTTCCCTACACAGACAACTCCCCGATGGCCATCTTCCAGACATTCAAAATCCCAGCGGCTAACCCTATCCCTACTCCCTAACCCCCTAAAACCTAGCCATAACCCCCCTAAACCTAGCCCTAACCCTAACCCCCTAAACCTAGCCCCCCTAAACCTAGCACTAACTGTAACCCCCGCTAAACCTAGCCCTAACCCAAACCCCCCTAAACCTAGCCCTAACCCTAACCCCCTAAACCTAGCCCTAACCGCCTAAATCTAGCTGTTACCCTAACCCCCTAAACCCAACCCTAACCCTAACTCCCTAAATTTAAGCATAACCCCTAAGCCTAACTCCCTAAGGGTTAGGGTGTTAGTATTAGGGTTAGCTGCTGGGATTTTGGATGTCTGGAAGTTGGCCGTGTATGGAACTTGGTATGTCCGGCACTTGTTCTGTCTGGAAGTTGGCCGTCGGGATGTTGGCATTAGGGAACCTGGTTGTAGGGATTTTGTCCGGCACCCTCATTGCAAGTGTATACGGATGGTTATGTATGAAGACTGACTGTCAGTATAGAGCCCTCAAGAGGCGTGATGTACGTATTATAACATCTTTAGTTAAATGGTCAGGTCCTGTGTTACCACCTAGTGGCTAAAGTGTATATTCCTTGATGACCTACATAAGACCTATGATTTGAACTCTTCCTCTGAAAGGTTGTTGGGACTGCATATTATACAAACTATTGAGTGTGGTCCGCAGGGAGAGTGATGCCCTATTGATAAGTGGATTATTTTTGCACCTTACCACTCCATGTAAAATAATAGTTTATGATTTGTTCTTCCACCTTATATGATTACATCCCAAGGGTCTATGTTGATGTTGTTGAGATCACTGACACCCACATCTCAACTGATCCCCTGCATACTTTTGCTGGTAAGACTTTATCACCCAGTATCCACAGACACCCACATCTCAACTGATCCCCTGCATACTTTTGCTGGTAAGACTTTATCACCCAGTATCCACAGACACCCACATCTCAACTGATCCCCTGCATACTTTTGCTGGTAAGACTTTATCACCCAGTATCCACAGACACCCACATCTCAACTGATCCCCTGCATACTTTTGCTGGTCAAATTCCTTATTGTCCTCCTCACATCTCACCACGTGCCCGCTCGACCCCATTCCCTCACATCTAATTCCTCCCCTCTCTTCCTCCCTCACCCCTGCTCTCACACACATCTTCAACCTATCTCTCTCCACTGGCTCCTTTCCATCCACCTTCAAACACGCGCTAGTTACCCCTTCACTAAAGAAACCATCCCTCGATCCCAACTCTCCATCCAACTACCGCCCTGTATCCCTGCTTCCCTTTACCTCTAAGCTCTTAGAAAAACTAGTCTTCAACCACCTCTCCCTCTTCCTGTCCTCCAATTCCCTACTTGACCCCCTGCAATCTGGCTTCCGTCCCCTACACTCAACTGAAACTGCCCACACCAAAGTCACCAACGACCTCCTAACTGCTAAAAAAACACGGCCACTATTCTATTCTCATCCTGCTTGACCTCTCGGCTGCTTTTGACACTGTTGACCACCCCCTCCTTCTACAGACCCTCAACTCTCTGGGTCTCGGTGACACTGCACTTGCTTGGGTTGACTCCTATTTATCCAACAGGTCCTTCTGTGTGTCCTTTGCTGGTAACTCCTCCTCTTCATTGCCTCTATCTGTTGGTGTACCACAAGGCTCTGTCCTTGGTCCTCTGCTCTTTTCCATCTACACCTCCTCCCTGGGCAAAATCATCAACAGCTTTGGCTTTAATTACCACCTCTACGCTGATGACACTCAGATCTACCTCTCTACCCCTGATCTCTCTCCCCCTGTCCTTTCAAAAGTCAGTGACTGTTTATCTGGCATCTCCTCCTGGATGGCCTCCCACCACCTAAAGATCAACATGTCAAAGGCTGAGCTCCTACTTATTCCTCCCTCCAATGCCTCACCACCTCCTGACTTCTCTATCACAGTGGAGGGTATCACCATCTCCCCATCAAACCAAGTTCGCTGTCTTGGAGTTACACTTGACTCTGCTCTTTCCTTCATCCGCCACATCAAGTCTCTTTCCTCCTCCTGCCGATACCAACTGTGTAATATTTCCAGAATTCGGACATTTCTTACCGCTGTCACCACAAAACAACTCATACATGCCCTGGTAATCTCCCGACTCGACTATTGCAATTATCTCTTATCTGGCCTCCCTCTGTCCCGCCTCTCCCCCCTACAATCCATCCTGAACGCCTCCGCCAGGCTAACTCACCTCACCCGCCGCTCTGTCTCTGCCGCTCCGCTCTGCGAGTCCCTTCACTGGCTCCCCCTCCACTGCAGAATTAAGTTCAAGATCCTTATCCTTACCTACAAAACCCTCAATAACTCAGCTCCCCACTACCTGTCATCACTAATCACCAAATACACCCCAGCCCGCTCCCTAAGGTCAAACAGTGACCTGCGCCTAGCTTCTTCCCGCATCACCTCTTCCCATGATAGACTGCAGGATTTCTCACGCGCAGCCCCCACTCTCTGGAACGCTCTCCCTCGTACTGTCAGACTTTCCCCTAACTTCTCTTCCTTCAAACGCTCCCTTAAAACGTTCCTATTTAGGGAAGCCTACCACCCAACTCTCTAACGCTACCATCAATCACCTTGCAGTCCTCTCCTCCTGTTTCCAACCCCAACCCTCCTAGATTGTGAGTTCCTACAGGAATAGGGCCTCATCTCCTCCTGTACTGTTTGTCAAATGTTGTTCAATGTATTGTATTGTAACCCTGTTTATACTGTGCCTATTGTACAGCGCTGCGGAATATGCTGGCGCTTTATAAATAAAGAATAATAATAATAATAATAATCATTGTTTTTTTCAGTATTGAACGACATAGATGTATCCAGGTAAAAGTCTTGAGGTATTTTGTGTTAAATCGGGATAGCCATTGTGATTAGCTTAGTCTATGTATGAAGTTTCGCTAACCACTCATTATTTTTGGACACTGTTAGTCCATTATCAACTATACAGTTTTAAGAAATTGCTCCCGTATACATGAAGCTCTGATAAATAATTTGGATACTTCTGTGTTATGCATATTCAAGGTTTTGCTATATGTTGATAAAACAGTTACATTCTTGTTTTTTCTCTCACAATATTATGGGTAGATCTTGGATTTGAGGTTTGCAAACCATATTGGGGTAACTATTTGGGCTCCCAAACTGCTATTGCCCTTAACCTCTAGTGATGCCCTTCCTGAACCATGCTGGCTAATGCCTCCTGATTCCTCCTCTATAAAGAAGAACCACGCCTAATACACAATGCTTCTACATTGCGCTAGTAACATCCTTACTAGTAAGAAGCTCCTGCTTAGTCCTGTATTACCTGCCTGAACTTTATTGCATTGAAGTATATCTCTCTACAGTTCCTGCTTCTAGAACACACTGCTACTGAGACCCTCTGCTCCAAGACCTTCTACTTCAAGGACCCTCTCCCTTCCAGAACCCTCTGCTACTGAGACCCTCTACTCCAAGATCCTCTACTTCCAGGACCCTCTGACCCTCTGTCTTCCATGGACCCTCTGCCTGCAAAAGACCCTCTACTTCTGTTTACTAACCAGCCCCTAACCTCCCTATAGATATTCCCTCTGTTGCAGTTTGATAAACTAGTGAACAGTGGTCCTTTTAATGACTGCCTTAGTCCATACTACAAATTTATGTGATTTTAGCTTCATGTGTATTAGTTTGTGATTGCTGAGATCTAAGTGGATTTTCATATTAATAAATGTTGATTCATTGTTCATATTACATTCTCAGTATCCTTGTGGCTCAGCACAGTGCTGGGTGCATGCTTTTTGTTTTTATTTTACTACATAAGGGCTTAGTCCCTGGATGGATACCTTACTGCCCTTAAGTTTTCTTTCTCTTTTTTCTTTAATAATATCTCTTGTCTTATAATGGAGGATGCAGGTCCTTCCAAGGATGTATCTGTTCCTCACTTATGTAGGATACTGTTCCTGTCTGAGGGCCTCTAATCTTGTCCCCTCTTTCATATGGGGACTCCTACAGGGAGGTTGGGGATCTAATAGACCGCATGCTGGTGACTGAAACGTATGTGGAAACTGTGTGGGGCTGGGATGGGTTGGCTTGGCTATGGTCTGACTGCTGGAAGGGTAGGGGGCTAGCTAGCAGGACAGGGGAATCCCTATGTTATCTCGAGATCCATACAAGGTAGAGGGTCATATTTGGTAGCATTGGAAAGACTAGAGCATGGATATATACATATACCAAAGAATAAACAAGTTATATGTAAAAACAAAATACTAAAATATAAAAAATAAATTAAAATTAAAAAAATAAATAGTGTCAGTTTTTTATTTTTTTATAATGCAGCACTATTGTTCACTTTCCAATTATAATGTGAACATTGTTGCTGCACAAACTCACCTCCTCATTTTCCATGTTGAAAAATTTATTTATTTCAATTTTAGTTAAAAATCGCATATTTTCTCAGAAAAAAACAGTTTTTCCCATTTCTAATTTCTAATAAACGATAGTACCCCTTAGAATATATAACCACAAAGGGCTCGGATGATAAAATGTGAAAAAATAATTTTATTTGAAATCTGAATTGAAATTCATATTTTTTTTATGTTCTTTGCTATAACCTTCTGGAAGGACATGGCATATACATATAATAATAACATATTATGAGTCTGCCGTAAAAGATATATAATTTGTCTGGGTCATATAATAAAACATTACTTCAAATTGCATTTAAACATGATGAGCACAAAATGGTCAAAATGAGCTCAGCACATAGAGGGGAAATGACTCAGTAGTGAAGGGGTTAACCTACATTTAAGTATTAAGTATAAATCGTAGGGATGTGCGTTTCAGGTTTCGGAATTTCGGAATTTTCACGAAATTTCCCGATTCGTGTTTTCGGATGCGGCCGAATTTCCGAAAATTTTTAGATTCGAAAATGGCAGATCCGAAAAGTTTTCCGAGCCGAAACGAAATATTTTCGGAATTTTCGAATGTACTTGAAATGTGTCAAATCGAAATTTATTGCTTTGAAACGAGGAGAACAGACTTTCCGAAAAAACGAAAATTTCCGAACTTACGAAAAGTCGATACAAAAAACGAGCTAAGTGGCACAAAAATACAAAAAATTATCGAAATTCCGCAAACATGTACAATTCCGAAAAACGAAAATTTCCGAAATCACGAAAAGTCGATACAAAAAACGAGCTAAGTGACACGAAAATCCGAAAAATGGTCGATCGTCCGAAAAAAAAAGTACACGAAAAACGAATCGAGCCGAACCGAATCGAAACAGAAATCGGTCGAAACGAGCCGAATCGAAAAGTTTAAAAATCCGAAAATTCGAACCGAATCGAACCGAAAAAAAATCGGTGCACAAGCCTAATAAATCGCAGGTTTCAAGTAAATGGTGCGATAAAATTCCTTAATGGCAGCTGGTAACATCTCAAGTTGGTGTGGCACCAGAAAAGAAACATGTATGGTTTTAATCATTAATATGACGATATGGCAATACCATCTCTGAAATATGTTGATGATTCCATATATAGGGAATAAACCATATAGACATATTCCTGATAATGAGGTGAATAAAAAGGCCATTTTGAGGCTAAATTCAATAATTACAAGTGTAATCCAAAACTGAGCCACAAGATGTATACATAAAACCTTATTCAGTATAAAAACATTTTTCACTTTTATATATAACAGAGTTTTATTATTATGTTCTAAAAAAACTGACTGAACCCTAATCCTATTCATTTTACTCTAAATAACTCTGGGCCCTAAAGCCAGCGCTCACATAAATCCAGATTGCTAACGGGCTAAAAGATCCGTTAGCGAATTGGTATTAGCGCTTTTTAGCACAAGCTTATTATACTTTGTTCTTCCTATGCTTATCATGGGGAGCGCAAAGAATAAGCAATCAGAAATTATCATTAGGATCACAAAATCCTGACGCTAATTACTGACAGCTGTTGCTAACTAAAAGGTTTGCTACGGCTGAGGCCGGTGTCAGCCGAACACAGTGATCACGTCCGTGTTGCCGCACAGTTTACCGTCCATCGTAGCATAGAATCATGATCAATAGAGTGCAGAAATATATAAAGGTAAAAAGCGAAACCATACGGCGCATCCAAATCAATTAATGAGTTAATAAGCGTATAAAATATGCTGGAGGGAGGAAGTGATTAATACCATTAAAAGTGTCTTATAAAACTTCATTTAAAGTGCATAAGATAAAATCCAGGATCAAAGTCCAATGTGCAAAAAAAGTGCTCGAGTGTATAACAGTTCAATACTCAAAGTAATGATAAGGGAAGATGTGTCGATCTTCTCCAAAGTGCTGGTGTCGAATTCTTTTATTCGTCAGTGTCCCTCAAAGAAAACACATCATAGAAAAATGATAGTGCAGATGGTTAGTGCAAAATTGATCAAATAAATAAAGCCAAAATTTAGACCACTCACATTTGTGGGAGCCTACAGAATCCCGGCTCAAGGAAGAAGAGCTTGCGGCCAAATATAGGGTGACACTTCCCTTCTTTCTGCCCGTAATGGATGCGATTCTAGAGCCCCACAGTATCAGGCTCAATGGGTACGACTTTGGGCTCTCTTAAAGGTGGAGACCCAGACCGTTTTATCTCGGCGGCAGTTGATCCATGTATCCAAGGAAAAATCTGAGAAAAATGGCGAATGTGGAATTACAAACCAAAATATTTATTTGGAACTAATAGTAAAAAGGTAGGACAAGGTCTACCGAGACGCGTTTCGGCTTAAAAAAGCCTTCCTCAGTCGGTATAAGAACTTAATAATGTCCATAAAAAACAGTGTAAAAGTGAGAGTAAGAAAAAAGGTGTCCTCTTTTATAGTGCATCATGGTAATGTCTCTTCCGGCCACGCTGGCAAAGTGTCCACTTCCTACTTCCGGTCACTCGACTTCCGATCGTTCGGATTTACCCAGTGATGCTTAGAGGTAAATACGAACTTTCAACGAAAAAATTACGACAAATCGACGATCGCAATGACTGCGGACTCTTTAAATCGATTAATATCCGAAAACTATTGAAAACGAACAGTAAACGAAAGTGTAACTTACATAAAATTCGAAGATAAAGGATCAAAACGAGATTTTGCTTCGTATGGTGTAACTATAGGTGAACCGGAAATAAACAAGGAAATTTACCCAGTAAGGCCTTGCGATAAGTTTCGGTTTCGATTTCATCCATACATATAACACAACAAAAAAATTGGTCTAAATTCGTCCAAAAGCATGGTCTTTTTACATATAATACATAAAATCGGTTAACCCTTTCGCTGCTGAGGCGTTTCACGCCTCTGTGCTGAGGTCATATTTACCGGTTTTGCTCATCATGTTTAAACGTGTTTTGAAGGCTTATTTTAGTATATGACCCAGACATATTATATATTGTTCTTTCCGTCAGACTCGGTAGATTCATAATATGTCATTATTATATGTATACGTTATGTCATGTCTGTATATTATAACAAAAAATGCAATAAAATATGTATTTTCAATAATTTACAACGTGTAAAGTGTTTTTTTTCACATTTTAACATGCGAGCAATTGCGGTTATATTTTGTATGGGTGCGCTTGTTAAAAGAATTAGAGATGGGGTCTCGTTACATTTTTTTGGGGGAAATTACACGATTTTTAACAAACGCACCGCATACAAAAATTGTTAGTGCAGCATCATTGTTCACATTATAATTGAAATGGGAACAATATTGCTGCATTAACGAACCAAAAAAAAGAAAAAAAAATGTTTCTTTTTCTTTTTTATAATTTTTTTTTAAATATATTTATTTTTATTTTTAATTTTTATTTTTTTTAATAAAACTTTTTTCACTGTAGTGTTTGGTATCGTTGGAACGGCCATGCTCTGGCCAATCCAACCATACCAAACTTTAACCCCTAGCTGCCACGGATCGGGAGATAGGGAGTTCATTGGAACTCCCTATCTCCACCGTTGGTGGCAGTTAGGGGTTAACTCTAGGACTGGCATCATCGTGCTATGCACGATGACGCCAGTCCTCAGGGGGAGTTCCTGGAGGCTTGGCCGACATCCAAGATGTCGGCCAGCTCCGGGAAAGGATCACGAACCGGCGCTTTTCAGCGCCGATTCGCGATCCAGCTCCCCAGGGGTTAATGCCAGGCACCATTTGGAAGGGCAGGCTGTGCCCTTCCAAATGGTGCCTGGGTTAACACCCACAACGCCGCCGATCGGGAGGGAGAGAGGTCCGAAGGACCTCCCCCCTCCCTTTCAGGCGCCTCCTCCGCACATGCGGGGGGGGCACCTTAATTAGGTGTCATCGCGCTGTCGCGATGACACCTAATTTCACCGGCAGCAGTTCCGGATGCTGGGCTGACATCGAGGATGTCAGCCCGCACCGGGGGGGCCAGCGATCGGCCGGAACCCGGCCGAACACTGACCCCAAAGGGAGGACGCGCTCAGCGCGTCCTCCGCACACCAGCAGCCATGCGGAGGACGCGCTGAGCGCGTCCTCCGCATCGAAGTGGTTAAAATCCGAACGCATGATGAACGAAAATACAGTGTATAAAAAATACTAAAATAAAAAGCAGGCGACATTTGTATAATCTCGACATAGTTTAACACAAAGTAAACAAGACGATTTTACCCAGTAAAGCCTTGCGGCATGTTTCGATTTAAAAGCATGATCTTTCTACACTCAACCTGTTAGATCGATTAATACCCGAACGAGTAATAGTTATAGGGACAATTTTTTTGTTGTGTTATATGTATGGATGAAATCGAAACCGAAACTTATCGCAAGGTCTTACTGGGTAAATTTCCTTGTTTATTTCCGGTTCACCTATAGTTACACCATACGAAGCTAAATCTCGTTTTGATCCTTTATCTTCGAATTTTGTGTAAGTTACACTTTCGTTTACTGTTCGTTTTCAATAGTTTTCGGATATTAATCGATTTAAAGAGTCCGCAGTCATTATTAAGTTCTTAAATACAGAAAAAATGGCGTCGCGCCCATACTCACTTATTTTTGGAGCGGCGGCAACTGCCAGGAGTAACAGCCCAGTAAATGTATAAAACATAACAAGGAAGGAGAGTGTCATCTGCGCTCATTCCTATGTGTTCCATGTACAACAAAAATGAGGTTTTGTTTGTTTCAATGGCCATTGCAACGTAAGCCCACTCGCCACTTCAAGGCACCTCTTTAGAGTGGGTACCTAACAATTGTAACCAAAAGGCCGCTCTACTGAGCAGCTCCAAGCCCCTCCAGCTGCTTTTCAGCAAGGAGAGACAAAGATGGTGGGTTTTATTTATACACGCACCAAGCACTTCCCATTTGGGATCAAAAACAAAAACATGGAAAGAGGAACAGCTGCAAAACGACGGACTGGTGTTACAAGCATGATATACATAAATACAGAAAAAATGGCGTCGCGCCCATACTCACTTATTTTTGGAGCGGCGGCAACTGCCAGGAGTAACAGCCCAGTAAATGTATAAAACATAACAAGGAAGGAGAGTGTCATCTGCGCTCATTCCTATGTGTTCCATGTACAACAAAAATGAGGTTTTGTTTGTTTCAATGGCCATTGCAACGTAAGCCCACTCGCCACTTCAAGGCACCTCTTTAGAGTGGGTACCTAACAATTGTAACCAAAAGGCCGCTCTACTGAGCAGCTCCAAGCCCCTCCAGCTGCTTTTCAGCAAGGAGAGACAAAGATGGTGGTTTTATTTATACACGCACCAAGCACTTCCCATTTGGGATCAAAAACAAAAACATGGAAAGAGGAACAGCTGCAAAACGACGGACTGGTGTTACAAGCATGATATACATAAATACAGAAAAAATGGCGTCGCGCCCATACTCACTTATTTTTGGAGCGGCGGCAACTGCCAGGAGTAACAGCCCAGTAAATGTATAAAACATAACAAGGAAGGAGAGTGTCATCTGCGCTCATTCCTATGTGTTCCATGTACAAAAAAATGAGGTTTTGTTTGTTTCAATGGCCATTGCAACGTAAGCCCACTCGCCACTTCAAGGCACCTCTTTAGAGTGGGTACCTAACAATTGTAACCAAAAGGCCGCTCTACTGAGCAGCTCCAAGCCCCTCCAGCTGCTTTTCAGCAAGGAGAGACAAAGATGGTGGGTTTTATTTATACACGCACCAAGCACTTCCCATTTGGGATCAAAAACAAAAACATGGAAAGAGGAACAGCTGCAAAACGACGGACTGGTGTTACAAGCATGATATACATAAATACAGAAAAAATGGCGTCGCGCCCATACTCACTTATTTTTGGAGCGGCGGCAACTGCCAGGAGTAACAGCCCAGTAAATGTATAAAACATAACAAGGAAGGAGAGTGTCATCTGCGCTCATTCCTATGTGTTCCATGTACAACAAAAATGAGGTTTTGTTTGTTTCAATGGCCATTGCAACGTAAGCCCACTCGCCACTTCAAGGCACCTCTTTAGAGTGGGTACCTAACAATTATAACCAAAAGGCCGCTCTACTGAGCAGCTCCAAGCCCCTCCAGCTGCTTTTCAGCAAGGAGAGACAAAGATGGTGGGTTTTATTTATAGCGCGTCTCGGTAGACCTTGTCCTACCTTTTTACTATTTGTTCCAAATAAATATTTTGGTTTGTAATTCCACATTCGCCATTTTTCTCCGATTTTTCCTTGGATACATGGATCAACTGCCGCCGAGATAAAACGGTCTGGGTCTCCACCTTTAAGAGAGCCCAAAGTCGTACCCATTGAGCCTGATACTGTGGGGCTCTAGAATCGCATCCATTATGGGCAGAAAGAAGGGAAGTGTCACCCTATATTTGGCTGCAAGCTCTTCTTCCTTGAGCCGGGATTCTGTAGGCTCCCACAAATGTGAGTGGTCTAAATTTTGGCTTTATTTATTTGATCAATTTTGCACTAACCATCTGCACTATCATTTTTCTATGATGTGTTTTCTTTGAGGGACACTGACGAATAAAAGAATTCGACACCAGCACTTTGGAGAAGATCGACACATCTTCCCTTATCATTACTTTGAGTATTGAACTGTTATACATTCGAGCACTTTTTTTGCACATTGGACTTTGATCCTGGATTTTATCCTATGCACTTTAAATGATGTTTTATAAGACACTTTTAATGGTATTAATCACTTCCTCCCTCCAGCATATTTTATACGCTTATTAACTCATTAATTAATTTGGATGCGCCGTATGGTTTCGCTTTTTACCTTTGTCCTTTTTGACACATATTTTGGTTGTTTTATATGTATTCTACCATACTATAGGCAGCATTTGACTATTTATTAGCACCTACTTAGCACTTTAACTGAATATTTAATTAATAGGTGCCCACACTGTATAGTGTATATATATACACACTCTCCAATGCAGAAATATATAACCTGAATTGGCGCAATAATTGCTTTCTGGGGTCCTGTGTTTTCTCGTACGTGTATGGAAGAAATAATTAACAATAATGGTGCAATACAGTAAATCTTTAGGTAAACTGTTAAAAATAATATTGCAATATTGAGATTATCCCACTCACAAGTGTGGAGCCTAGTCACTGGCTCTGAGTGGGTTCAGGCCTGCGGGTATATTGCCTTCAAAAGTTTCTCAGGTGACCCCCACCTTGTTTGGAGTGTGTTATCCGGGATCATGTAGTAAAGAGAAAAAAGAAAGGAACTCTCCTTGTGCAAATCTGCAATAGGTCTCTATGTGATATTGCAGAGATTTTATACTCACATTTAGATATAAAAGTAGACGCTCATGGGTTTATTCTAGTAGAGGAAAACCCACAGGAAAACCATCCAGAATCCAGGAAATGAATGCAGCAGCAACAGGATCAGGGAAAATAAAATAAAGTTTATTTAAAATGTAAAAACATGCCCCAGAACGCGTTTCGCCGCATGGGATAGCGGCTTCATCAGCTGGTGGCAATATACTGGACCCATAGGTCCTTATATAGTGTCCTTTAATCATTTTAAAATGTCCCCATGTGCCCTGTTGATGATGATTGCTGCTTCCGGTTTCTTTTTGGTAGTTTGCGCGTCGCCATCTTGCGCATGCGCAGTTCACTTCCGCGTTCCATTTGCGTTCCATTTGCATTCCAGCCGCCATTTGGTTACTTCCGGTTCGCGTTTTCTTTGGCTCAGTTCATAGTATAAGGTTTCATTATGGCATCCTTTTCAACACAACGTGTCTCCAATTGAAGAGACACATTTATTGAGGATATATAGAGAAGTGAATTACATACTGATCGCCATGCATCTCACAAAAAGTCCTCTATCAATGAACAATTGTGCATTTATAATTATAAGGCTCTATATTACCCTCTGTTAGTTTACTATGTTTAACAAGATGGATATAATACATATCAATGCAGTGGTGTCTCTGTGTGCCCCACAAGACTCTCTATCCAAAAAATATAAAGAGGAATATACCTCTGTGTGCTAGTGCTATTATTTTTGGCTGATTAAAGTGCATAAACTTGAAAAATGTGTATGTATTAGTGTATATTTTTATGTGTTTAGCTTAATGAAAAAAGTAGTAAGTTATATAAAAAGTGCTATTTCTTCCATACACATACGAGAAAACCAGGACCCCAGAACGCATTTATTGCACCAATTCAGGTTATATATTTCTGCATTCTATGTAGATTGGTATAGGGGAAACCACTATATCCTGAATTTTGGCCATCTGGGGTGCTGTGGTGGTGGACACATGTTGTGTGGTGCTGCACCATCTTGTGTATAATTATTGTGTGAATAGAAAATTCCCCTATTGGTGCAATAGCTGCCTTCGACACGTCATTCACAAGTTTTAGGAGATTTTGATATATGGCCAGAAAAATATGGGCCAAGTAAAACAAATATCCAAAGGTCTGAAATGATCTAGAAAAAAATTTAATAAAAGAAATCAAAATTAAATTGGAAATTGCCACTCTAGAAAAATATCAAAGAGATAAAATAACACCAAGAGGCCTAAGGTTTCAAAAGACCCCCACCTCAGAAAAAGATAATCCTGAGTTTATGTTGGGATGGAATAAATTGTTAGAAAATTTTTCTGTGACCATGATGGATTATGTTATCCAAAAAAAAAAGGAGAAATTACCTAAAATTAATGAAGAAATAGATAAACTGACTGCATTAATTGAACAAAGTCAACCTAAAGAGGATATTGCGAAGTTGAGTAAAGACTTAGAGATACTAGTGATTAAAAAACGAAAATATGAAAGAGATGTAGAGGACTATAGAAGGGGCAATGTACACAGATCCTATGATGATAAACGAGACAGTGAGCGTCTTTGGGAAAAGAAAGAGGTGAAAATAATTTTTTCAATAGAGGATCCGATCTAGATAGATGGGAGAACCAAGGTTATCAAAGAATAAACAGGTTCAATTATAGACCCCAAGAATATGGAAATTCCCGAAGACCAGAATATCAGCCCTTGAGGAGAGAAACTTACTATGAAAGAGAAAGAAACTATGGAGGGTGGGGTGCAAGAAATAGATCTGGAACACACTATAATAGAGGAGAAAACCACGATGAAGAGAGAAGACCCTATTGGAGGAGGAACTATCCAACAAGCACAAGAGATGAACAAAGGCCAAACAGACCTCTCTCTCCCAGAAGAAGAGAACGAGATCCTTCCCCGAGAAAGAATTATGAAGATCAGAACCCCACTATATCTAGAGATATCAGGAGGAGGAGTGATAAAGAAATTGAAAAATTTAACATCCCCACAAGCAACAGGTTTCGGGTTCTGAACGAAAACCCAGAGGAGGAGGTTTTTTGGAAGGACCCCTAGACAGGGACAAACAAGATGAGTACAGAGACCTGGATACAAGATTAGGAAGAGAGGGGAGGGAAAAGAGATCTTGGGAAACAAAGATTTACTGTATTGCACCATTATTGTTTATTATTTCTTCCATACACATACGAGAAAACACAGGACCCCAGAAAGCATTTATTGCGCCAATTCAGGTTATATATTTCTGCATTCTATGTACATTGGTATAGGGGAAACCACTATATCCTGAATTTTGGCCATCTGGGGTGCCGTGGTGGTGGACACATGTTGTGTGGTGCTGCACCATTTTGTGTATAATTATCATGATCAATAGAGACCCACACACGAAGTACGTAAGCACCGAACTGCGCACGCACAATGCACGTGGCAAACGGAAGCAAGTTAGGCATGAACGTAAAACCGCTACCACGGACACGCAGAGTTCGCCATGTCCGTGTAGCGTTCTGTGTGAGTAATGAGATGTCTGACGCAGTGCATTTGCGACGTCCAGCACCTTGAGCACAAAATGCCTTTTCATATCCTTTTCAAATCTTTATCGTTTTGCATATTCCTTTTATTTCCCATAATTCCCTTTTTTTTTCTACGTCCGTCAATAAAAACGGACCGTGTGGTGTCTCTACAGTATCTTCCGTCAGTACATCTGTCCGTTGTGCACGCACGCAGAGTGCGCTCAGACTGCGTTCGTCTGATTCTAGCCTTAGGCTAGGGTCAGACTAACGCATTTTTCACGTTGTCCGTGAAAATGTGCGTTCGAAGAATGGACGTATTTTTTCACGGAATACGCAATAGCGGTCATACTATGCGCAGTTTCATCCGTGATTTTGTACGGATCATCAATAAAACACTTCTTGCATCTGGACGTTATGTTGGCTGGACATTAGCAGCGTCTGATGTCTCCAATTCACGCACACACGCCTCTAGCGGACGCAGCGCACTCTGTACGTCAGTACTAGTGGTTTAACGTTCTCGAAAAAATGCGTTCATTTTCCACTTGCGTTGCGCAGCCGGACTTTTGTGCGACCGTACTTCGTATATTGGCCGTCATTGCCCGGCATCTGCTGCTAGCACGGCCGTGATTAAGTGCGCCAGAACGCGCGTTCGCACTGCCTCAGTCTGACCCTAGCCTAAGAGCTGTAGCTAACTGATTCCGCTGCTGCTTGTACATCTGTTATTTAGAGCACTCTATTAATATTTTAAATCTCTATTAAACATTCATAAAACTCATTTTCGTTTTCTCTTGCTATATATTTTTATTGACATTATACTTTATTGTGCTTTTGGGATTTTTACGTTTTTGATACATCTTCAATACACTGACACATTATGCGATCAGGTTCTAAAGGGCCTAACGTTATGGCGCGTTTATGGTAAGTAATTTGCAAGCAGCATATAAAAGTGTACTTTCACTTTTCATTTCACAGAGAACCCTGAAACGTCTCATCACTAACACGGATATTTTCTCTCTCACTTTTAATATAATTCTTAATCTATGCTATATCCTCATTAGCGGTAGTGGATGTATTTATTAAGGACCAGCCAATGTTTGTAATGGTTGAACATGACAAGAACATTACCAGTAATAATTTATTTTTATTGAGAAAGTATTTTACCAGTAAGGATACATTGAGATTGCTCTCATTTTCAAGTATGTCCTGGGTGGCAAGGATGTACCGTTAGGTGTCTTGCCCAAGGACACTTACTGGAGATGTGCTCTGGCCAGGATCGAACCCATGTCTCCACAGGCTCTCTCCACGCAGAGCAGTGATGTTACCTCTACTCCACCCAGCCGGTACTATTTTAGAGGTTTATTGTTTTCCATACCCTGTCATAGCTGCTTACTTTATCATAAACATCTTTATTATCTTTTTTGACCTTTGACTACATCATTTCACCTATATCTTCAACACAGCTTTTCCTGCCATATTACATGACCAGGTACTAAAGGGCTTAACTTTATGGCGCGTTTATGGTAAATCATTTGCAAGCAGCATATAAAAGTGTGCTTTCACTTTTCATTTCACCAAGAATCCTGAAACGTCTCGTCACTCACACGGATATTTTCTCTCTCCCCCTTTATATAATTCTTAATCCATGCTATATCCTCTTTAGCTGTAGTGGAGGTATTTATTAAGAACCAGCCAAAGTTTGTAACGGTTGAACAAGGCAAGAAGACATAAAAGATATCATCAGGACAAGTTTGGCGTACTGGAAGAAAAGGTGGTGATTATCCTACGTGAGTCTGAAAATCTAAAGGAGGTGGGTCAAAATCACACAAAAAGTATCCTACAGTTGTGCAGGATGATTGTTTCATGTCTTAGCAATAGAAAGTCTGTAAACAATATTTTCTGAGACGAGAAAGAGAAACTGTAATAACAGACGACTCCTCGGAAATGAGGAAGATGATGAAATTTAACTTTTCCCTCTATGCCTTCTTGAAGATTTGAGTCTTTACGATTAGTACAAGGAACTGGAGTGAAAGACTCAATGGTGTGGGTGGAAATTCCATAAGTATGCTGAAGCTACAGAAATCTCTACAAATAAGAACAGAGGAGAGTGTAATGGAGTGACTGGAATGGGTTAGCCTGTCTATTTTATATGTAGGGTGAGATGGAGTTATGGAGGTGACCACTAGAATTGTGGAATGTCATATTATAAATAAATTGCAATCTTTGAGCTTGGATTCCAATATTGTTGAATGGATTAGGCAGTGGCTGAGTGACAGACAACAGAGGGTTGTGGTAAATGGAGTTTATTCGGCGCAAGGTCTTGTTACCAGTGGGGTACCTCAGGGGTCAGTACTTGGACCCATTCTCTTTAATATTTTTATTAGTGATATTGCAGAAGGTATTAATGGAAAATTATGTATTTTTGCTGATTACACAAAGATTTGCAACAGGGTTGACGTTCCTGGAGGGATCAGCCAAATGACAACTGATTTAGGTAAACTAAAAAAATGGTCGGACCTGTGGCAATTGAGTTTTAATGTGGCTAAGAGCAAGATAATGCACCTGGGTCGTAAAAATCCAGAAAATCCTGAATATAGAATATTTGATACAGTCCTAACCTCAACATCTGAGGAAAGGGATTTAAGGGTTATTATTGCAGAGGATCTAAGGGTAAGTAGTCAATGTAATAGAAACATAGAAACATAGAAAAATGTCGGCAGATAAGAACCTTTCGGCCCATCTAGTCTGCCCAATTACATGGATACTTGACCTGGATTTATCTTTTGTTTAGGATAGCCTTATGCCTATCCCATGCTTGCTTAAATTCAATTACTGTTTTGGCCTCTACCACTTCTACTGGAAGACTGTTCCATGTATCCACCACCCTCTCAGTAAAATAATGCTTCCTGATGTTACTTTTAAACCTTTGCCCCTCTAATCTAAGACTATGTCCTCTTGTTTTGCTATTTTGTTTCCTTTTAAATATACTTCCTTCCTCTACCTTGTGGATTCCCTTTACGTATTTAAATGTTTCTATCATATCTCCTCTGTCTCGTCTTTTTTCCAAGCTGTACATGTTAAGATCATTAAGCCTTTCCTGGTAACTTTTCTCCTTCAAGCCGTACACCATTTTAGTAGCCCTTCTCTGAACTCTCTCTAAGATGTCTATATCCTTCTGGAGATACGGTCTCCAGTACTGCACACAGTACTCCAAGTGAGGTCTCACCAGTGCTCTGTACAGTGGCATGAGCACTTCCCTTTTCCTACTGCTAATACCTCTCCCTACACAACCAAGCATTCTGCTAGCATTTCCTGCTGCTCTATTACATTGACTACTTACCCTTAGATCCTCTGAAATAATGACCCCTAAATCCCTTTCGTCAGATGTTGAGGTTAGGACTGTATCAAATAGAGCAGCAGGAAATGCTAGCAGAATGCTTGGTTGTGTAGGGAGAGGTATTAGCAGTAGGAAAAGGGAAGTGCTCATGCCACTGTACAGAGCACTGGTGAGACCTCACTTGGAGTACTGTGTGCAGTACTGGAGACCGTATCTCCAGAAGGATATAGACATCTTAGAGAGAGTTCAGAGAAGGGCTACTAAAATGGTGTACGGCTTGAAGGAGAAAAGTTACCAGGAAAGGCTTAATGATCTTAACATGTATAGCTTGGAAAAAAGACGAGACAGAGGAGATATGATAGAAACATTTAAATACGTAAAGGGTATCCACAAGGTAGAGGAAGGGAGTATATTTAAAAGGAAACAAAGTAGCAAAACAAGAGGACATACAGGGTTATCCAAAGAGATCCGAATTGCTTGAGAAAGGTAACCGAACGCTGAAAATCAGTGTTCGGTTACCTTTCCTGTAGGGATGTGCGTTTCGGGTTTCGGAATTTCGGAATTTTCACGAAATTTCCCGACTCGGGTCTTTCGATTCGGCCGAAAATCCGAAAAGTTTTAGATCCGAAAATGTCGAATCCGAACTGTTTTCCGAACCGAATCGAAAACTTTTCGGAATTTCGAATGGACTTGAAATGTGTCAAATCGAAATCTATTGCTTTGAAACGAGAACAGACTTTCCGAAAAAAACGAAAAATTACCAAATCGAAAATTTTTCGGAATTTCGAATGGACTTGAAACGTGTCAAATCGAAATCTATTGCTTTGAAACGAGAACAGACTTTCCGAAAAAAACGAAAAATTTACCAAATCGAAAATTTTTCGGAATTTCGAATGGACTGGAAACGTGTCAAATCGAAATCTATTGCGTTTGAAACGAGAACAGACTTTTCGGAAAAAAAACAAAAATTCGATAAGATCCGATAAGATTTTTCGTATTTTGGTCCGATCCGATTCGTCCGCGGGTCGCGCATGCGCGCGCGCGCGCACATGTCGTAACTTTATTGAGCCAGTTTTATTGACAACTTTTTGAACAAAATTTTTTTTTTATATTCTTCATAATGGCCGCTGCCAGAGAGGAGACCTCTTCATCTCTCGATGAAGAATTTCCACCTGCAGTGCCTGCACCCAGGAAGAAACGGGCCCAAAATATGGCGTTTGAGGAGATGTTGGAGATGGTCCGCATCTTTGATAGAAAAGATTATGACTGGCAGAACGGACCTTACCGCAGCAAGAATAACGCCAGGAAGGATCGTATACTGGACAAGCTACGCGCCACCATTTTGGAGAAGTTTGGGAAGGACCGGACGAAGGACCAGCTACGGAAACGCTGGTCTGATTTGAAAGTTCGCGAGCAGGAGCAGCTGAAACGCATCCGCCGCGTCATAGCGAAACGTAAGTGTCATGTTATATTGTAAAGCGCTGCGCAAACTGTTGGCGCTATATAAATCCTGTATAATAATAATAATGTGCTTGCATGTGCTAATGTGCGCAGAAATACGCTGATTTATCTAGTCCTTTTTTCATGCAATGTGATTGTGTATAGCTTTGCGTTTTCACAATTCGTCATACGTGCATTTTTGCCATAACTCTTCTTTTTTGTGATTTTACGTATTCGTGAAAATTGTGATATTTGATGTATGTAGATGAAGTTACAATGCTGGATTTCTTTTGGCACTGTGTGTATAGTCTGTAGTGTGCTGGGGGGGGGTTGTTGTGATTGAGTGATGCATACGAGATGACCCGCAGCTTGCCCAATATTGACTCCCACCTGCGCATCAATAAGAATCTCTGCGTCTTTGCTAAGTGATAGGATGGGACATGTAGTTCTTCTGAAAGTGCATCCAAACAGTAGCCGCCTTCAATACAGCCTCAGCAGCTGCTGCAGCAGTGTCATTGAATGCTTTAGATGCAAATTTCAAAACAAAATGGTGGATTTCTGTTGTTGTTTCTGCAATATCCAGTTTTATTCACAGAAACTGAAAGTGAAACTGAGGCTGAGGCATCTATAAAATAACTAAAAGCAGACGCACAATGCGCTTTGTACGCACACAACACAAATAATAGTTTTTATTGAATAAACGTAATGTTTACTTCTGAAAAAAAATATATAAATGAACGGTAATATATGTCTGTGCAGAGGAAATAAATAAATATTTTGTGACTTTAGACCTATGAGATGGGAGTAGTGGGGGTTAAGCTGGTAGTGGGTAGTGGAGGGGTGTCGCAATACTTTCGGCAATATATTGTATAGATATACCATTTTTTCCAGTCTGCATTATTTACGTGTTATATTTTGGATTTGGCAGAAGACAGGAAGAGGGCACAGGCTGAGGACGCCGAATCTGCCCGGGCAGGGACCAGTGCCCCAGCGGAGGAGGAGGAGGAGCCACGGGCGTCCACCAGCGCTGGTATATACTGTTTTATTTAGCAACGACTTTTGGTCAAAAACAGAAAAATTTTTTGTTTACTGTATTTTTTATTTCTTTAATTTCTTACATATAGCACTGGATATGGATACAGGGTGGTGGTGGGGGAGGAGTCGGAGGAGTCGGAGACTCAGGAGGCCGCCAGCTCTGGTATATACTACTGTTATATTTTTTCAAGACTTTCAGTCAAAAATAGAAACCTGCTTTACTTACTGTATTTTCCTTCTTTCATTTATTGGATATATCGAAGAAGCCAGACCGAGCAATCAGGAGGCGATTGGCGAGCTTCGCCTGGCAGTCAGGACACTGGATTCCATCCAGGAACTGCTGCAGCACCTCCGGGAACACCTTAACAACACCGCGGACATCCTGGAGCGGCAGTAAGACAATACGGATGTGCCTCAGCTGCTCCTGCTCGCCTGCTTTGAGGTCGGACCAGCGTTTTCTGATCTGGTCCTTCGTCCCGTCTTTCCCAAACACCTCCAGG
>RXON01004414.1:0-62201 GCA_009667805.1 Leptobrachium leishanense | reverse complement strand
GCCCTGACCCAAAACACTAGCCCTAACCTAGGAACTAGCCCTGACCCAAACACTAGCCCTAACCCAAGCACTAGCCCTAACCTAGGAACTAGCCCTGACCCAAACACTAGCCCTAGCCAAGAACTAGCCCTGACCCAAACACTAGCCCTAACCTAGGAACTAGCCTTGACGCCAAACACTAGCCCTAACCTAGGAACTAGCCCTAGCCTAGGAACTAGCTCTAGCCTAGGAACTAGCCCTGACCCAAAACTAGCCTGACCCAAACACTGCCCTAACCAGAACTAGACCTGACCGCAAACACTAGCCCTAAACCAGGAACTAGCCATAACCTAGGAACTAGCCCTGACCCAAACACTAGCCTTAACCTAGGAAACTAGCCCTGACCCAAACAATAGCCCTAACCTAGGAAATAGCCCTGACCCAAACACTAGCCCTGACCCAAACACTAGTCCTAACCTAGGAACTAGCCCTGACCCAAATGCTAGCCCTAACCTAGGAACCAGCCCTGACCCAAACACTAGACCTAACCTAGGAACTAGACCTGACCCAAACACTAGCCCTAACCTAGGAACTAGCCATGACTCAAACACTAGCCCTAACCTAGGAACTAGTCCTCACCCAAACAGTAGCCCTGACCCAAACACTAGCCCTAACCTAGGAACTAGCCCTGACCCAAACACTAGCCCTGACCCAAACACTAGCCCTAACCTAGGAACTAGCCCTGACCCAAACACTAGCCCTAACCTAGGAACTAGCCCTGACCCAAACGATAGCCCTAACCTAGGAACTAGCCCTGACCCAAACACTAGCCCTAACCTAGGAACTAGCCCTGACCCAAACACTAGAACTAACCTAGGAACTAGCCCTAACCTGGGAACTAGCCCTGACCCAAACACTAGCCTTAACCTAGGAACTAGCCCTGACCCAAACGCTAGCCCTAACCTAGGAACTAGCCCTGACCCAAACGCTAGCCCTGTCCCAAAACATTAGCCCTGACCTAGGAACTAGCCCTGACCCAAACACTAGACCTAACCTAGGAACTAGCCATGACCAAAACACTAGCCCTAACCTAGGAACTAGCCCTGACCCAAACAATAGCCCTAACCTAGGAACTAGCCCTGACCCAAACAATAGCCCTAACCTAGGAACTAGCCCTGACCCAAACACTAGCCCTAACCTAGGAACTAGTCCTGACCCAAATAGTAGCCCTGACCCAAACACTAGCCCTAACCTAGGAACTAGCCCTGACCCAAACACTAGCCCTGACCCAAACGATAGCCCTAACCTAGGAACTAGTCCTGACCCAAACAGTAGCCCTGACCCAAACGATAGCCCTAACCTAGGAACTAGCCCTGACCCAAACACTAGCCCTAACCTAGGAACTAGCCCTGACCCAAACAGTAGCCCTGACCCAAACACTAGCCCTAACCTAGGAACTAGCCCTGACCCAAACACTAGCCCTAACCTAGGAAATAGCCCTGACCCAAACACTAGCCCTAACCTAGGAACTAGCCCTAACCTAGGAACTAGCCCTGACCCAAACACTAGCCCTAATGTAGGAACTAGCCCTGACCCAAACACTAGCCCTAATCTAGGAACTAGCCCTGACCCAAACACTAGCCCTGACCCAAACACTAGCCCTAACCTAGGAACTAACCCTGGCCCAAACACTAGCCCTAACCTAGGAACTAGCCCTGACCCAAACGCTAGCCCTAACCTAGGAACTAGCCTTGACCCAAACACTAGCCCTGACCCAAACACTAGCCCTAACCTAGGAACTAGCCCTGACCGAAACACAAGCCCTAACCTAGGAACTAGCCCTGACCCAAACACTAGCCCTAACCTAGGAAATAGCCCTGACCCAAACACTAGCCCTAACCTAGGAACTAGCCCTAACCTAGGAACTAGCCCTGACCCAAACACTAGCCCTAACGTAGGAAATAGCCCTGACCCAAACACTAGCCCTGACCCAAACACTAGTCCTAACCTAGGAACTAGCCCTGACCCAAACGCTAGCCCTAACCTAGGAACTAGCCCTGACCCAAACGCTAGCCCTGTCCCAAAACACTACCCCTGACCTAGGAACTAGCCCTGACCCAAACACTAGCCCTAACCTAGTAACTAGCCCTGACCCAAACACTAGCCCTAACCTAGGAACTAGCCCTGACACAAACACTAGCCCTAACCTAGGAACTAGCCTTGACCCAAACACTAGCCCTGACCCAAACACTAGCCCTAACCTAGGAACTAGCCCTAGCCTAGGAACTAGCCCTGACCCAAACACTAGCCCTGACCCAAACACTAGCCCTAAACTAGGAACTAGCCCTGACCCAAACACTAGCCCTAACCTAGGAACTAGCCCTGACCCAAACACTAGCCCTAACCTAGGAACTAGCCCTGACCCAAACACTAGCCCTAACCTAGGAACTAGCCCTGACCCAAACACTAGCTCTAACCTAGGAACTAGCCCTGACCCAAACACTAGCCATAACCTAGGAACTAGCCCTGACCCAAACACTAGCCCTAACCTAGGAACTAGCCCTGACCCAAACAATAGCCCTAACCTAGCAACTAGCATTGACCCAAACACTAGCCCTAACCTAGGAACTAGCCTTGACCCAAACACTAGCCCTAACCTAGGAACTAGCCCTAGCCTAGGAACTAGCCCTGACCCAAACACTAGCCCTGACCCAAACACTTGCCCTAACCTCGGAACTAGCCCTGACTCAAACACTAGCCCTAACCTAGGAACTAGCCCTGACCCAAACACTAGCCCTAACCTAGGAAATAGCCCTGACCCAAACACTAGCCCTGACCCAAACACTAGTCCTAACCTAGGAACTAGCCCTGAGCCAAACGCTAGCCCTAACCTAGGAACTAGCCCTGACCCAAACACTAGACCTAACCTAGGAACTAGACCTGACCCAAACACTAGCCCTAACCTAGGAACTAGCCATGACCCAAACACTAGCCCTAACCTAGGAACTAGCCCTGACCCAAACGATAGCCCTAACCTAGGAACTAGACCTGACCCAAAAACTAGCCCTAACCTAGGAACTAGCCCTGACCCAAACAGTAGCCCTGACCCAAACACTAGCCTTAACCTAGGAACTAGCCCTGACCCAAACACTAGCCCTGACCCAAACGCTAGCCCTGTCCCAATACACTACCCCTGACCCAAACACTACCCCTGACCTAGGAACTAGCCCTGACCCAAACACTAGCCCTAACCTAGGAACTAGCCCTGACCCAAACACTAGCCCTAACCTAGGAACTAGCCCTGACCCAAACACTAGCCCTAACCTAGGAACTAGCGCTGACCCAAACGCTAGCCCTAACCTAGGAACTAGCCCTGACACAAACACTAGCCCTAACCTAGGAACTAGCCTTGACCCAAACACTAGCCCTGACCCAAACACTAGCCCTAACCTAGGAACTAGCCCTAGCCTAGGAACTAGCCCTGACCCAAACACTAGCCCTGACCCAAACACTAGCCCTAACCTAGGAACTAGCCCTGACCCAAACACTAGCCCTAACCCAAACACTAGCCCTAACCCAAACACTAGCCCTAACCAAGGAACTAGCCATGACCCAAACACTAGCCCTAACCTAGGAACTAGCCCTGACCCAAACATTAGCCCTAACCTAGGAACTAGCCCTGACCCAAACACTAGCCCTAACCTAGGAACTAGCCTTGACCCAAACACTAGCCCTAACCTAGGAACTAGCCCTAGCCTAGGAACTAGCCCTAGCCTAGGAACTAGCCCTGACCCAAACACTAGCCCTGACCCAAACACTTGCCCTAACCTAGGAACTAGCCCTGACCCAAACACTAGCCTTAACCTAGGAACTAGCCCTGACCCAAACACTAGCCCTAACCTAGGAAATAGCCCTGACCCAAACACTAGCCCTGACCCAAACACTAGTCCTAACCTAGGAACTAGCCCTGACCCAAATGCTAGCCCTAACCTAGGAACTAGCCCTGACCCAAACACTAGACCTAACCTAGGAACTAGACCTGACCCAAACACTAGCCCTAACCTAGGAACTAGCCCTGACCCAAACACTAGCCCTAACGTAGGAAATAGCCCTGACCCAAACACTAGCCCTGACCCAAACACTAGCCCTAACGTAGGAAATAGCCCTGACACAAACACTAGCCCTGACCCAAACACTAGCCCTAACCTAGCAACTAGCCCTGACCCAAACGATAGCCCTCTCCCCAAACACTAGCCCTAACCTAGTAACTAGCCCTAACCTAGGAACTAGCCCTGACCCAAACACTAGCCCTAACCTAGGAACTAGCCCTGACCCAAACGCTAGCCCTAACCTAGGAACTAGCCCTGACACAAACATTAGCCCTAACCTAGGAACTAGCCTTGACCCAAACACTAGCCCTGACCCAAACACTAGCCCTAACCTAGGAACTAGCCCTAGCCTAGGAACTAGCCCTGACCCAAACACTAGCCCTGACCCAAACACTAGCCCTAAACTAGGAACTAGCCCTAACCAGGAACTAGCACTGACCCAAACACTAGCCCTAACCTAGGAACTAGCCCTGACCCAAACACTAGCCCTAACCTAGGAACTAGCCCTGACCCAAACACTAGCCCTAACCTAGGAAATTAGCTGACCCAACACTAGCCCTAACCAAGGAACTAGCCATGACCCAAACACTAGCCCTAACCTAGGAACTAGCCCTGACCCAAACATTATCCCTAACCTAGGAACTAGCCCTGACCCAAACACTAGCCCTAACCTAGGAACTACCCTTGACCCAAACACTAGCCCAAACCTAGGAACTAGAACTAGCCTAGGAACTAGCCCTGACCCAAACACTAGCCCTGAACCAAACACTTGCCCTAACCTAGGAACTAGCCCTGACCCAAACACTAGCCCTAACCTAGGAACTAGCCCTGACCCAAACACTAGCCCTAACCTAGGAACTAGCACTGACCCAAACACTAGCCCTAACCTAGGAACTAACCCTGACCCAAACACTAGCCCTGACCCAAACACTTGCCCTAACCTAGGAACTAGCCCTGACCCAAACACTAGCCCTAACCTAGGAACTAGCCCTGACCCAAACACTAGCCCTAACCTAGGAACTAGCCCTGACCCAAACATTAGCCCTAACCTAGGAACTAGCCCTGACCCAAACACTAGCCTGTCCTAAACACTAGCCCTAACCTAGGAACTAGCCCTGACCAAACCACTAGCCCTAACCTAGGAACTAGCACTGACCCAAACACTAGCCCTCACCTAGGAACTAGCCCTGACCCAAACACTAGCCCTAACCTAGAAACTAGCCCTGACCCAAACACTAGCCCTAACCTAGGAACTAGCCCTGACCCAAACACTAGCCTTAACCTAGGAACTATCCTTGACCCAAACACTAGCCCTAACCTAGGAAATAGCCCTGACCCAAACACTAGCCCTGACCCAAACACTAGTCCTAACCTAAGAACTAGCCCTGACCCAAACGCTAGCCCTAACCTAGGAACTAGCCCTGACCCAAACACTAGACCTAACCTAGGAACTAGACCTGACCCAAACACTAGCCCTAACCTAGGAACTAGCCCTGACCCAAACACTAGCCCTAACGTAGGAAATAGCCCTGACCCAAACACTAGCCCTGACCCAAACACTAGTCCTAACCTAGGAACTAGCCCTGACCCAAATACTAGCCCTAACCTAGGAACTAGCCCTGACCCAAACGCTAGCCCTAACCTAGGAACTAGCCCTGACACAAACACTAGCCCAAACCTAGGAACTAGCCTTGACCCAAACACTAGCCCTGACCCAAACACTAGCCCTAACCTAGGAACTAGCCCTGACCCAAACACTAGCCCTAACCTAGGAACTAGCCCTGACCCAAACACTAGCCCTGACCTAGGAACTAGCCCTAGCCTAGGAACTAGCCCTGACCCAAACACTAGCCCTGACCCAAACACTAGCCCTAAACTAGGAACTAGCCCTGACCCAAACACTAGCCCTAACCTAGGAACTAGCCCGGACCCAAACACTAGCCCTAACCTAGGAACTAGCCCTGACCAAAACACTACCCTAACCAAGGAACTAGCCATGACCCAAACACTAGCCCTAACCTAGGAACTAGCCCTGACCCAAACATTATCCCTAACCTAGGAACTAGCCCTGACCCAAACACTAGCCCTAACCTAGGAACTACCCTTGACCCAAACACTATCCCTAACCTAGGAACTGGACCTGACCCAAACACTAGCCCTAACCTAGTAACTACCCTTGACCCAAACACTAACCCTAACCTAGCAACTAGCCCTAGCCTAGGAACTAGCCCTGACCCAAACACTAGCACTGACCCAAACACTAGCCCTAACCTAGGAACTAGCCCTGACCCAAACACTAGCCCTAACCTAGGAACTAGCCCTGACCCAAACACTAGCCCTAACCTAGGAACTAGCCCTGACCCAAACACTAGCCCTAACCTAGGAACTAGCCCTGACCCAAACACTAGCCCTAACCTAGGAACTAGCCCTGACCCAAACACTAGCCCTAACCTAGGAACTAGCCCTGACCCAAACACTACACCTAAACTAGGAAGTAGACCTGACCCAAACACTAGCCCTAACCTAGGAACTAGCCCTGACCCAAACGATAGCCCTAACCTAGGAACTAGACCTGACCCAAAAACTAGCCCTAACCTAGGAACTAGCCCTGACCCAAACAGTAGCCCTGACCCAAACACTAGCCTTAACCTAGGAACTAGCCCTAACCCAAACGATAGCCCTAACCTAGGACCTAGCCCTGACCCAAACACTAGCCCTGACCCAAACGATAGCCCTAACCTAGGAACTAGCCCTGACCCAAACACTAGTCCTAACCTAGGAACTAGCCCTGACCCAAACACTAGCCCTAACCTAGGAACTAGCCCTGACCCAAACACTAGCCCTAACCTAGGAACTAGCGCTGACCCAAATGCTAGCCCTAACCTAGGAACTAGCCCTGACACAAACAGTAGCCCTAACCTAGGAACTAGCCTTGACCCAAACACTAGCCCTGACCCAAAAACTAGCCCTAACCTAGGAACTAGCCCTAGCCTAGGAACTAGCCCTGACCCAAACACTAGCCCTAACCTAGGAACTAGCCCTGACCCAAACACTAGCCCTAACCTAGGAACTAGCCCTGACCCAAACACTAGCCCTAACCTAGGAACTAGCCCTGACCCAAACACTAGCCCTAACCTAGGAACTAGCCCTGACCCAAACACTAGCCCTAACCTAGGAACTAGCCCTGACCCAAACACTAGCCCTAAGGAACTAGCCATGACCCAAACACTAGCCCTAACCTAGGAACTAGCCCTAGCCTAGGAACTAGCCCTAGCCTAGGAACTAGCCCTGACCCAAACACTAGCCCTGACCCAAACACTTGCCCTAACCTAGGAACTAGACCTGACCCAAACACTAGCCCTAACCTAGGAACTAGCCCTGACCCAAACACTAGCCCTAACCTAGGAACTAGCCCTGACCCAAACACTAGCCCTAACCTAGGAACTAGCCCTGACCCAAAAACTAGCCCTAACCTAGGAACTAGCCCTAACCTAGGAACTAGCCCTGACCCAAACACTAGCCCTAACCTAGGAACTAGCCCTGACCCAAACACTAGCCCTAACCTAGGAACTAGCCCTGACCCAAACACTAGCCCTGACCCAAACACTAGCCCTAACCTAGGAACTAGCCCTAACCTAGGAACTAGCCCTGACCCAAACACTAGCCCTGACCCAAACACTAGCCCTAACCTAGGAACTAGCCCTGACCCAAACACTAGCCCTAACCTAGGAACTAGCCCTGAGTCAAACACTAGCCCTAACCTAGGAACTAGCCCTGACCCAAACACTAGCCCTAACCTAGGAACTAGCCCTGACCCAAACACTAGCCCTAACCTAGGAACTAGCCCTGACCCAAACACTAGCCCTAACCTAGGAACTAGCCCTGACCCAAAAACTAGCCCTGTCCCAAACACTAGCCCTAACCTAGGAACTAGCCCTGACCCAAACACTAGCCCTAACCTAGGAACTAGCCCTGACCCAAACAATAGCCCTAACCCAAACACTAGTCCTGACCCAAACGATAGCCCTAACCTAGGAACTAGCCCGACCCAAACACTAGTCCTAACCTAGGAACTAGCCCTGACCCAAACGATAGCCCTAACCTAGGAACTAGCCCTGACCCAAACGCTAGCCCTGTCCCAAAACACTACCCCTGACCTAGGAACTAGCCCTGACCCAAACACTAGCCCTAACCTAGGAACTAGCCCTGACCTAGGAACTAGCCCTGACCCAAACACTAGCCCTAACCTAGGAACTAGCCCTGACACAAACAGTAGCCCTAACCTAGGAACTAGCCTTGACCCAAACACTAGCCCTGACCCAAAAACTAGCCCTAACCTAGGAACTAGCCCTAGCCTAGGAACTAGCCCTGACCCAAACACAAGCCCTGACCCAAACACTAGCCCTAAACTAGGAACTAGCCCTAACCAAACTAGCCTGACCCAAACACTAGCCCTAACCTAGGAACTAGCCCTGACCCAAACACTAGCCCTAACCTAGGAACTAGCCCTGACCCAAACACTAGCCCTAACCTAGGAACTAGCCCTGACCCAAACACTAGCCCTAACCTAGGAACTAGCCCTGACCCAAACACTAGCCCTAACCTAGGAACTAGCCCTGACCCAAACACTAGCCCTAACCTAGGAACTAGCCCTAACCTAGGAACTAGCCCTGACCCAAACACTAGCCCTAACCTAGGAACTAGCCCTGACTCAAACACTAGCCCTAACCTAGGAACTAGCCCTGACCCAAACGCTAGCCCTAACCTAGGAACTAGCCCTGACCCAAATGCTAGCCCTAACCTAGGAACTAGCCCTGACCCAAACGCTAGCCCTAACCTAGGAACTAGCCCTGACCCAAATGCTAGCCCTAACCTAGGAACTAGCCCTGACCCAAACGCTAGCCCTAACCTAGGAACTAGCCCTGACCCAAACGCTAGCCCTAACCTAGGAACTAGCCCTGACCCAAACGCTAGCCCTAACCTAGGAACTAGCCCTGACCCAAAAGCTAGCGCTAACCTAGGAACTAACCCTAACCTAGGAACTAGCCCTGACCCAAACACTAGCCCTAACCTAGGAACTAGCCCTGACCCAAACACTAGCCCTAACCTAGGAACTAGCCCTGACCCAACCACTAGCCCTGACCCAAACGATAGCCCTGACCTAGGAACTAGCACTGACCCAAACAGTAGCCCTGACCCAAACACTAGCACTAACCTAGGAACTAGCCCTGACCCAAACACTAGCCCTAACCTAGGAACTAGCCTTGACCAAAACACTAGCCCTGACCCAAACACTAGCCCTAAACTAGGAACTAGCCAAAACCTAGGAACTAGCCCTGACCCAAACACTAGCCCTAACCTAGGAACTAGCCCTGACCCAAACACTAGCCCTAACCTAGGAACTAGCCCTGACCCAAACACTAGCCCTAACCTAGGAACTAGCCCTGACCCAAACACTAGCCCTAACCTAGGAACTAGCCCTGACCCAAACACTAGCCCTAACCTAGGAACTAGCCCTGACCCAAACGCTAGCCCTAACCTAGGAACTAGTCCTGACCCAAACACTAGCCCTAACCTAGGAACTAGCCCTGACCCAAACACTAGCCCTAACCTAGGAAATAGCCCTGACCCAAACACTAGCCCTGACCCAAACACTAGTCCTAACCTAGGAACTAGCCCTGACCCAAACGATAGCCCTAACCTAGGAACTAGCCCTGACCCAAACGCTAGCCCTGTCCCAAAACACTAGCCCTGACCTAGGAACTAGCCCTGATCCAAACACTAGACCAAACCTAGGAACTAGATCTGACCCAAACACTAGCCCTAACCTAGGAACTAGCCATGACCCAAACACTAGCCATAACCTAGGAACGAGCCCTGACCCGAACGATAGCCCTAACCTAGGAACTAGCCCTGACTCAAACACTAGCCCTAACCTAGGAACTAGCCCTGACCCAAACAGTAGCCCTGACCCAAACACTAGCCCTGACCCAAACAGTAGCCCTAACCCAAACACTAGCCCTAACCCAAACACTAGCCTTAACCTTACAACTAGCCCTAACCTAAGAACTAGCCATAATCTTACAACTAGCCCTGATCCAAATACTAGCCATAACCTTACAACTGGCCCTGATCCAAAAACTAGCCATAACCTTACAACTAGCCCTGATCCAAAAACTAGCCCTAACCCAGGAACTTGCCATATCCTTACAACTAGCCCTGACCCAAACACTAGCCCTAACCTAGGAACTAGCCCTGACCCAAACACTAGCCCTAACCTAGGAACTAGCCCTGACCCAAACACTAGCCCTGACCCAAACACTAGCCCTGTCCCAAACACTAGCCCTAACCTAGGAACTAGCCCTGACCCAAACACTAGCCCTAACCTGGGAACTAGCCCTGACCCAGGAACTAGCCCTAACCTAGGAACTAGCCCTGACCCAAACACTAGCCCTAACCTAGGAACTAGCCCTGACCCAAACACTTGTCCTAACCTAGGATCTAGCCCTGACCCAAACACTAGCCCTGTGCCAAACACTAGCCCTAACCTAGGAACTAGCCCTGACCCAAACACTAGCCCTAACCTAGGAACTAGCCCTAACCTAGGAACTAGCCCTGACCCAAACACTAGCCCTAACCTAGGAACTAGCCCTAACCCAAACACTAGCCCTAACCTAGGAACTAGCCCTGTCCCAAACACTAGCCCTAACCTAGGAACTAGCCATGACCCAAACACTAGTCCTAAGCTAGGAACTTGCCCTGACCCAAACACTAGCCCTAACCTAGGAACTAGCCCTGACCCAAACACTAGCCCTAACCTAGGAACTAGCCCTGACCCAAACACTAGCCCTGTCCCAAACACTAGCCCTAACCCAAACACAAGCCCTAACCTAGGAACTAGCCCTGACCCAAACACTAGCCCTAACCTAGGAGAACTAGCCCTGACCCTAACGCTAGCGCTAACCTAGGAACTAGCCCTGGCCCAAACACTAGCCCTAACCTAGGAACTAGCCCTGACCCAAACGCTAGCCCTAACCTAGGAGAACTAGCCCTGACCCTAACGCTAGCGCTAACCTAGGAACTAGCCCTGGCCCAAACACTTGCCTTAACCTTACAACTAGCCCTAACCTAAGAACTAGCCATAATCTTACAACTAGCCCTGATCCAAATACTAGCCATAACCTTACAACTGGCCCTGATCCAAAAACTAGCCATAACCTTACAACTAGCCCTGATCCAAAAACTAGCCCTAACCCAGGAACTTGCCATATCCTTACAACTAGCCCTGATCCTTAAACTAGCCCTAACCCAGGAACTGGCTATAACCTTACAACTAGCCCCAACCTAAGAACTAGCCACAACCTTACAATTAGTCCTGACCCAAACACTAGCCCTAACCTAGGAACTAGCCATAACCTTACACCTAGCCCTAACCCAGGAACTTGCCATAACCTTACAACTAGCCCTGACCCAAACACTAGCCCTAACCCAAGAACTCGCCATAACCTTACAACTAGCCCTGATCCAAAAGCTAGCCCTAACCCAGGAACTTTCTATAACCTTACAACTAGCCCTAACCTAAGAACTAGCCATAACCTTACAACTAGCCCTGACCCAGACACTAGCCCTAACCAAGGAACTAGCCCTTATCCAAAAACTAGCCCTAGCCCAGGAACTTGCCATAACCTTACACCTAGCCATGATCCAAAAACTAGCCCTGACCCAGGAACTTGCTATAAATTTACAGATAGCCCTGACCCAAACACTAGTCTTAACCTAGGCACTAGTCCTACACACACAGAGGAGCAATGCCAAGTATAACTATACACAGAGAATGTATATGTAGTGAATACAGTGACTATACACAGAGGAGATATACATGGATTAGTAACTATACACAAAGGAGGTATACAAGCTGTAGTAACTATACAAAGAGGAGGTATACAAGGATTAGTAACTGTCACGGACCTGACATGGCGCTCCCATGCTTGAAGATAAGGACAGACTGGAAAACCTTTGTGTTCCCCTGTAAATGGCATTAATTTCATTCCCCTTCTTATACAATGTTTAATGTGAACTTGGAGATGTGTTTTGAAGGTGCAGGCCTGAGGTTATGTTCAATGCCCTCATTTGTGCAGAATGTTTGAGTAATCTGTGATTAGACATGTGCATTCGTTTTAGTACTAAAACGATTTAGTCCGAATTTTGGGATAATTTAGTTTTAGTATGACTCAAGAGAAACGAAACTGCTCAGTACAAAAAACGAAAAACTAAAATAAAATGCACTACATTTTAGTTTCAGTCCTTTTTGTGATATTACATTGATGAGTGAAGGAGACCAGCAATGAAGATCGCAACATCGCAACATCCGAAGTTCTGCACCCTCCACATGCCAATGCAGTAGGATGTTCTATACAGAGAGTGCATTAATTAATGCAGGAGTATGTTCTATACATTATACAGAGAGGGGTATTAATGCAGGAGGATGTTATATACATTATACAGAGAAAGGTATAAATTGAGGAGAATGTTCTATACAGAGAGGGACATTAATGCAGGAGGATGTTATCTACATTATACAAAGAGGGGTATTAATTAATGCAGGAGGATGTTCTAAACATTATACAGAGAGGAGCCTTTTTTTTTAGCCCTTTAAATCCAGTGGCTGTGAGCGCTGAGATCGGCTGCTTGTTACATTATATCTCAGTACAATGTATCAGGCTCAGTTGTTACAGTAACTGACTGTAACAGCGCTCAGAGTTTCAGTAAAACAAGGAAATAATATTGTTCTAACCTGTCACGGAATGGCCCAGCACCCTCAGCCAGGGGCGGTGCACAAGGACATGGATTTGGCCATGAACACTTAGGTGCGGTGGCACGCACAGAGTTTTGCAGTACTTTTTATTAGATGTGGTTATGTGTGGTGTAATACCGTGTTCCCCGTTGATGGTGAAATGTGTTCCCCTTTGTCTGCCTTGCCCGCCGCCATTTCCGATTGCCTCGTGGTTGCAATCAGATTATTCGAATCGGAAAATGGCCGATTCGAACCATCCGGTTCGGATCGTAAAATGGCCGATTCGGACCATCCGGTCCGAATCGGCGACTCCCCGAACTGCAACGGCCAATGGGTCCTGTGAGGGCGGGCAGGGATTCCATTGTATTGTAATTCGTGTAAAGTTGATAAATGCTTGAGCTGTGAATAATAAAGCCAGATTTAGCAGTGCATCCAGCCTCGTCTGATGTGTTTATTTCTCCGCCGTACTTCATCGTCCGTATTCCCCGCAGTCTCAGGGTACGGTGTCCACTCAGATCCGAACCGAGCCGAGCGCTCTGTGCCTGCATCTCGCATCAGGACAGAGGCGCAGCGGATGGTGTTCGGTTCCCAGAGCGATCAGCCCGAGATCCGATCCGAAGGGCGCGGCCGTGTACCGCGCTTCGGTATCGGGAGAGAGCGCGGTAAGATCCGAATACTTTGCCGATCCCGCCAGATCCGAAGCCGCATCCATTAAAGATCCGAAAAGTCCTCCGCAATCCGATCCGAATATTCCTGGAAAAGATCCGATCTCCGTAATCGGCCGGCCGCCCGCAGACGCACTCCACACCCACAAGGTCAGTGAACCAGCTGCTCGGGACGCTGAGTACCGTATGGCTCAGTGGTCGGGCTGGTTCTAGGCAGGGGTCCCCTCCACCGCCCGCTAACCCTTCCCAGGGTCACGCCAGGCCGCACGAGACGCCGAGTGCGCGTCACTCGGTAGTCGGGCCAGCGGTAAGCGACGGGGCCACGCAGATAGAGCACACCCGCAGGCGGAACAACATCCCATTCCGTCATATAACCTCTTACATATAAAAATATTATTTACTAGTTTTACAGAAACTCTGAGCGCTGTGATGAGCAGCAGTCAGTTACTGTAACAGCTTTGCCTGACACGGGGCAGTATTACAATGTTGGTGCTAACATAACCTGTTGTAAACTAAAAACCTCCATAGGCTATAATGGCTCTGGGAAGGTTACAACAGCTCTGGTTAAGTTAGCACCATCTATGTAATATGGCCCACATTATGCTGAGAGTGAGAGATACTGTAACAAGCAGCGATCTCAGCCCTCTGAGGAGCCACCACAACAATAGTAATTGTATCCACTGGTTTTCGGATGAACGAAATTAGTTTTCATACTAAAGAACTGAAAACGAATTTCTTTAGCAACTAAATAAATTGCATTTTAGTACTAATCCATTAGTTCAAAACGAAATTTTGTGCTGTGCACATGTCTATCTGTGATTATGTAAGAATGATGTGTCTGTTTATCAGCTGCATGTTTAAGGATTTGTAATCTACCCTTGTCAGGCAAACACAGTCCCGATCGGATTTATTGCGACAAAGGTTTATGTAAATTACTGTGCGTGATCACAAGGGTTAGGATTAAGAAGGTGTGTGCTTGACCCTGGAGTAACCTGCCAGCAGTTCAAGACCTCATCTGCATAAACCAGACGTACTCGCATAAGAACCTGAGGAGGACCAGAGTGAAGCCTGCAGTGGTCTTGAAACTAGTAGACTTGTGCACCGATTTTTTTTTTTTTTCGGTTCGATTCGGTTCGTTCAGATTTTGTAAATTTTCGTTTCGGCCGATTTCCGTCGACTTTTTTTTCGTGATTTCGGAAATTTTCGTGTTTTTCGGTACATCTGTTCTCGTTTCAAAGTGTCTATTCGTTTTGACGTAAACTAATGGTTTTTCGGATCCGATATTTCTGTCGATACGATGATTCTGCCGATACTATAATTCTGCCATTGAGATTTCTCATGTTTTACAAGAAGGATACATTGAGATTTCTCTGGTTTTACAAGAAGGATACATTGAGATTTCTCTGGTTTCCCGGGAAGGATACATTGAGATTTCTCTGGTTTTCCAGGAAGGATACATTGAGATTTCTCTGGTTTTACAAGAAGGATACATTGAGATTTCTCTGGTTTCCCGGGAAGGATACATTGAGATTTCTCTGGTTTTCCAGGAAGGATACATTGAGATTTCTCTGGTTTTCCAGGAAGGATACATTGAGATTTCTCTGGTTTTCCAGGAAGGATACATTGAGATGGGAATGATACTAAATTATATAACCGAAAAATACGATGTCCGAAATTACTGAAATGGAACGAAAATGAATTTTGATTTTACACATTTCTAGTCCATTCGAAAACTCCGAAAAGTTTTAGTTTCGGCTCGGAAATTTGTTCGGATCTGCCGTTTTCGGATCCGAAAAATCGGCTGGATCCGAATGCACGAATCGGGAAATTTTGTGAAAATTCCGAAGCCCACATCCCTGGAAACTAGACAATCAGAAATGTTGGGGTGGATGGGAAGCTTGAATGTGTGTGAGTGTGAGTGTGAGTGTGTGTGTGTGTGTGCCTGAGCATAAATACTGGTGTGTTTTTCAATAGAGACCAAATCTCCTGTTTGAACATACAGCCTGCCTGGTGTCTCATTCAGAACTACATCACCTACCCTGGAAGGCACTCAGCGGTTTCTCCATTCCATGCAGCCGCAAGGAGCAGCGGACCTAAGGAGCTACAGATCAGGCTGCTCGAGGCACGGAGTTCCGAGCAACTCAGCAGCCGGTTTGATCTAGGTAAGGGGGTGCCGGGAGAGCATGACAGGCAGACGAGAAAGGTCTGTCACAGTAACTATACATGGAGGAGGTATACAAGCTGTAGTAACTGTACACGGAGGAGGTATAAAAAAGGTAAGGTAACTATATACGGAGGAGTTATACAAGGATTGGTAACTATACATCGAGGAGTTATAAAAGGTGTAACTATGTAAGAAGGAGGTATACAACAGTATTAGCAACTATATACGGAGGAGATATAAGAAGGTTTAGTAACTATACACAGAGGAGGTATAAGAAGGTTTAATAACTATAGACATGCAAGTATACAAAGAGGAGGTATACAAGGTGTGACAGGGTGAGGGGCAGGGTTGTAGACCACATGTATATTAGGCGTCTGGAGAATGCTATTTTTCCACAAAAGGGTTAATTCTGAAAAAAGGCCTAATTAAGACTGCCCTGCCCATATTAGGTATGGGTGTGATTCCAGGAGACACAGACCAACAGACAGAGAGAGAGCTGTTGTATGGACAGTCTGTGTGCTGGCTGAAGCGAGGAGAGCAACTCCTGAACTTTATGTGCTAAAAAGGTACGCTGTTTATTTGACTGGGAACCAGTTTAGCTGGCCAGTATTTGTCAGATAGGATTCCCACACCCCCGTGTAAAAAATAAACACCTACTCCGTCTATGGAGCCTATCGCCCGAAGCCCGGGACATGAAGATCCGGGCGCCGGACAAGTATTTTTTTTCCAGATGCAGTCCGTCGGGCAAGAAGCCCGCCGGACTGTGGGTGTGTGTCCGACCGGGAGGGCGTGGCGTCCCTCGCACACTGTGCTTAGTTCATGCGGTGCCGGATCGGCGGCTGCATGTTGGCGCGTTGCTCATGGCGCTGTAGCGGATCCCTGCCCGTATCCTGAGCCTCGCGCCCCCCCGAGGTAAGCCACTTAGTCCCGGGGGGCTGGGATGCCATTCCCCACCTCGGTGTCCCCACCACTCCTTCTTTAAAGTGTGAGCATGTCCGAGGACCCCTCCTGGAGCCCGGCTCCTCCGTGGGCTGCCAGCTTTTCGCCCTGTTCCTGTCTCTACTTGAGCTGCGTTCGAAGCTGAGGGGGAGCACAGGGAGGCTCACACGGGACCCCGGCCACAAGGCGAGTGACTTCCCACAGCCCCGGAAGACTCCGACGCACCTCTCCAATCTGCAGCCACTCGACAGACGCCAGGTGTGTGTCCTGTACCCTGACCCTACTCCCGGCATGCTCTGCCTGACCCTACTCCCAGCACTACTACTCCCAGCATGCTCTGCCTGACCCTACTCCGGCACTACTACTCCCAGCATGCTCTGCCTGGCCACTAACCAGGCACAGTGCATGGTTAGTGGCTCGGGCAGAGCATGCTGGGAGTAGCAGTGCATGTTTAGTGGCTCGGGCAGAGCATGCTGGGAGTAGCAGTGCATGGTTAGTGGCTCGGGCAGAGCATGCTGGGAGTAGCAGTGCATGATGCACTGCTACTCCCAGCATGCTCTGCCCGAGCCACTAACCATGCACTGCTACTCCTAGCACGGCTGCAATGTATATATATATATATACACACACACACTGAGGGCTGCAGTGTGTGTGTGTATATATATATATATATATATATATATATATATATATATATATATACATACTGAGTTTTGAAATGTGTGTGTATGTATATATACACACACACACACACACACACACACACATTTCAGAACTCATATACACACACACAACAAAATAGTGTTTAAATAGAGGTCTTTATTCGTAACAGCCTAGAGAGGCAGCGTCGCATCTGACACTGTCTCGCTAGGCTATTATGAATAAAGACCTCTATTTAAGAAAAATAATTTCAACAAAATAGTGTTTATCAGGACAAGTAGATCGTCTTGAGGGACAAGTAGATTGGGCTACCACTTAGTCTGTTGGACAAGTAGATTTTTTGTAAATTTTCACACCCCTGTGATATTTTGTTTTTTTTGATGAGCTGCTGTACGCTGCTGCTTTTATGATTTGAATAAAAGTGGGACAATCGAACCTTGCATCCAGTGCCTTTATCACAAAGGATTAGTAACTATACTCAGAGGAGGTATAAAAGGTGTAGTAACTATACACAGAGGAGGTATAAGAAGGTTTAGTAACTATATGTCATGGAGCTGACGTGGCGCTCCATGCTTCAAACCCCAAGAGACTTTATGTTCATTTATATTGTGTGATTTTAAATATATTATATATCGTTTGGTTTTAGTTTAAATTAGTTTAGTGTAAAATGGCGTAGCTTTAGTTTTAAATACTTATATTCCTGTAGGTAAATGTGTTTCTGTATAGCCAGTAAACAAGCTTTACTGCTGTGTAATTTATGCAACAGGGCTTTTCCCCTTATCTGGCTGCATGTTTGATTCAAGAAATCTGGGATAGTGTTTGTCTTTAATCTGATGTGTTAGAACAATAGATTATATAAATGTTGTGTGAGCTAAAGGCTAAAGAATGTTTATTGTAAATATCTGACATAATGTAATTAGCATTTTAGTAGGACGATGTGCGTCATTTATGCAAATTATGGCTGTTGGATCTCAGCATAAGTAGTGGCGTTTTTGTTCATTAAAGCTCAGAGAGCGAGAGAGACAATCCTGTTTTAAAGCATACAGCCGCGTCTGGGGTTTTATTCAGTTACGCTACACTACACTCAACCTCAGAAGGCACAGAGTGGCCTTCTGGAAATTCCTAACGGCTCCAGGGCAGAGAAACAGAAGCAGGCGGGTCAAGCTGCTCGAGGCACTGAGGACAGGACTCCCAGTAGCCGGGCTGACCGCAACGAAGGGGTGTCTGGAGAGTCAGGACAGGCGGAAGAGAACGGTTCCGTCACACTATACACAGAGGAGGTATAAGAAGGTTTAGTAACTACACACAGAGGAGGTATAAAAGGTGTAGTAACTATACACAGAGGAGGTATAAGAAGGTTTAGTAACTACACACAGAGGAGGTATAAAAGGTGTAGTAACTATACACAGAGGAGGTATAAGAAGGTTTAGTAACTACACACAGAGGAGGTATAAAAGGTGTAGTAACTATACACAGAGGAGGTATAAGAAGGTTTAGTAACTACACACAGAGGAGGTATAAAAGGTGTAGTAACTATACACAGAGGAGGTATAAGAAGGTTTAGTAACTACACACAGAGGAGGTATAAAAGGTGTGTAGTAACTATACACGGTAGAGGTAAAAAAGTTTAAGTACACAAGGAGGAGATTTACAAGGTGTAGTAACTATACACAAAGGCACAACAGTACACATGGAAAGGACCTGGGCGTTTCGTTACTCGTGAGGTCCCTGCCTCGGAATCGGGTCCTTTGAAACCACAAACAATTTCCTCTGCCAGTGCAGACCTGCTTATCCAAAAAAGGCAATAAATGGAAAGCGCCGAGTTATTTTCTCAAAATGAGCAGAATTGTTATCAGAAAGTATGACAAGCACAAATATAGAGGCCGGGGTGATATCACAGCCGACACGTGTCCTCCCGTTCACAAAACGTTACACTAGCCCTGGGTTGGAGGTCCCTGAGTGGGCATGCCAGTCTTTTATGCGCTGGGGCAGGAAGTCCTCTATATGGTCCTGTGGCCACATGCTACTCCTGGCCCCTTGGCTTCAATCTCCTCACCTGCATGGTTAGAATCAGGGGGCTCAGTCGTCCTCCGCCTATTGATGCTGCAACTGGCAGGACGCGAGTGAACATTAAACCCAAGCCGGGATATATCCTGGGAATCTGCGCCGCTCCCGGCCAAATAAGGGAAAGAAGCTGGCTTTCTATAAAAAGACAAAAATATCACTTTCTACGACAGAAACAGGGGGTCACCTCAAAATCTAAATGTAGTAACAGAGTCCGGCCCCTTATCACGGGAAAAGGGCCCCCTCACTGGCCGTGTCTGAGCAGGGGCCCCTCACTGGCCATGTCTGAGCAGGGGCCCCTCACTGGCCATGTCTGAGCAGGTAATACGTGACCAGGGGCCCCTCACTGGCCGTGTCTGAGCAGGTAATACGTGAGCAGGGGCCCCTCACTGGCTGTGTCTGAGCAGGGGCCCCTTATCACAGGAAAAGGGGCCCCTCACTGGCCGTGTCTAAGCAGGGGCCCCTCACTGGCCGTGTCTGAGCAGGTAATATGTAAGCAGGGGCCCCCGGATTGTGGAATGTGGTCATGGTGGTCTCGGGGTCAGGGTGGGATTGTGGAATGGTTGTCATGGCGGCCTCTGGGTCAGAGTGGTATGGTGGAATGGTTGTCATGGTGGTCTTGGGGTCAGGGTGGGATTGTGGAATGGATGTCATGGTGGTCTTGGGGTCAGGGTGGGATTGTGGCATGGTTGGTCATGGGGGCCTCGGGGTCATGGTGGAATTGTGGAATGGTTGGTCATGTTGGCCTCGGGGTCAGGGTGGGATTGTGGAATGGTTGGTCATGGGGGCCTCGGGGTCAGGGTGGGATTGTGGAATGGTTGGTCATGTGGGCCTCGGTGTCAGGGTGGGATTGTGGAATGGTTGGCCATGGTGGCCTCGGGGTCAGGGTGTGATTGTGGAATGGTTGGTCATGGTGGTCTCGGGGTTAGGGTGTGATTGTGGAATGGTTGGTCATGGTGGTCTCGGGGTTAGGGTGTGATTGTGGAATGGTTGTCATGGTGGCCTCGGGGTCAGGGTGGGATTGTGGAATGGTTGGCCATGGTGGCCTCGAGGTCAGGGTGTGATTGTGGAATGGTTGGTCATGGTGGTCTCGGGGTTAGGGTGTGATTGTGGAATGGTTGGTCATGGTGGTCTCGGGGTTAGGGTGTGATTGTGGAATGGTTGGTCATGGTGGCCTCGGGGTCAGGGTGACATTGTGTCCTGGTCTCGCAGTGATGGAGACATTAGGTCGCCGTTATTTTCACAATCTGGGTTTTGCATGGTGTTTGCGGCACAGAATCTCACTGAGGTGGTCCTTCTGATACTCTACCAGGCACAACTCAAAATGAGCGACTGGAGCTTGCCGAGTGACTGCCAGCTCATGAAAAGGGCCTGTGTGTGGGGGGGGGTGCGGGAGTGTGATTAATGGATCTCCCACTCACCTATCAACCAGCCCCCACTAACCCTGTGCTCGCACACACACACACAAACTACACACCCAGCCTCACTGCACATTACTAGCCGGCTTCACCCTCCTCCTTGGAGCACTCAAGCAGTTACAAGGAACCTCCATCTCTGAAGTGAGATTAAGTAATATTAGGCCTGATGTTCAGCTCTGTCAGCAGCTTGTGACCAGAGGGAGACCAGCAGAATCCACCCAAACATAAATTAGCATGAAAGGAAACCTCCAGGGAGTCATCAGATTCCAAAAATAAACACAGATCTGGGTCATCAAGCAACGAGCAACCAGAGGCGGCCCAGGAAAAGGCAGTGTGCAACCAGAGCCGACCCAGGTCCAGGCAACAAGCAACCAGAGGCGGCCCAGGACCAGGCAGTGAGCAACCAGAGCCGACCCAGGACCAGGCAACAAGCAACCAGAGGTGGCCCAGGACAATGCAACAAGCAATCAGAGGCGGCCCAGGACCAGGCAGCGAACAACCACAGGCAGCCCAGGACCAGGCAACAAGCAAACAGAGGCGGCCCAGGACCAGGTAGTGAGCTACCAGAGGTGACCCAGGTCCAGGCAACAAGCAACCAGAGGCGGCCCAGGACAATGCAACAAGCAACCAGAGGCGACCCAGGACCAGGCAACAAGCAACCACAGGCAGCCCAGGACCAGGCAACAAGCTATCAGAGGCGGCCCAGGACAATGCAACAAGCAACCAGAGGCGACCCAGGACCAAGCAACCAGAGGCGACCCAGGACCAAGCAACCAGAGGCGGCCCAGGACCAGGCAACAAGCAACCAGAGATGGCCCAGGACCAGGAAATGTGCAGCCAGAGGCGGCCCAGAACTAGGTCAACGTGCAACCAGATGCGGCCCAGGACCAGGCAACCAGCAACCAGAGATGGCCCAGGACCAGGAAACGTGCAGCCAGAGACAGTCCAGAACCAGGTCAACGAGCAACCAGAGGCGGCCCAGGACCAGGCAACCAGAGGCGGCCCAGGACCAGGCAACCAGAGGCGGCCCAGGACCAGGCAACCAGAGGCGGCCCAGGACCAGGCAACCAGAGGCGGCCCAGGACCAGGTAACCAGAGGCGGCCCAGGCAACCAGAGGCAGTCCAGAACCAGGCAACCAGAGGCGGCCAAGGACCAGGCAACCAGAGGCGGCCCAGGACCAGGCAACCAGCAACCGGAGATGGCCCAGGACCACGAAACGTGCAGCCAGAGGCGGCCCAGAAACATGTCAACGAGCAACCAGAGATGGCCCAGGACCAGGCAACCAGCAACCAGAGATGGCCCAGGACCACGAAACGTGCAGCCAGAGGCAGCCCAGAAACAGGTCAACGAGCAACCAGAGGCGGCCCTGGAACAGGCAACCAGTGGCGGCCCAGGGCCAGGCAACCAGAGGCGGCCCAGGACCAGGCAACCAGAGGCGGCCCAGGACCAGGCAACCAGAGGCGGCCCAGGACCAGGCAACCAGAGGCGGCCCAGAACCAGGCAACCAGCAACCAGAGATGGCCCAGGACCAGGAAACGTGCAGCCAGAGGCAGTCCAGAACCAGGTCAACGTGCAGCCAGAGGCAGTCCAGAACCAGGTCAACGAGCAACCAGAGGCGGCCCTGGAACAGGCAACCAGTGGCGGCCCAGGACCAGGCAACCAGAGGCGGCCCAGGACCAGAGGCGGCCCAGGGCCAGGCAACCAGAGGCGGCCCAGGACCAGGCAACCAGAGGCGGCCCAGGACCAGGCAACCAGAGGCGGCCCAGGACCAGGCAACCAGAGGCGGCCCAGGACCAGGCAACCAGAGGCGGCCCAGGACCAGGCAACCAGAGGCGGCCCAGGACTAGGCAACCAGAGGCGGCCCAGGACCAGGCAACCAGAGGCGGCCCAAGACCAGGCAACCAGAGGCGGCCCAGGACCAGGCAACCAGAGGCGGCCCAGGACCAGGCAACCAGAGGCGGCCCAGGACCAGGCAACCAGAGGCGGCCCAGGACCAGGCAACCGGATGCAGTAAAACCAAAAAGATAGAAGTATATAGCAGCAATAATAGCACAAATACACCCCAGCTTCTAGCCATGAACCTAAAGTGGCCCTTGTGCAAAACCTTCTCCATTTGCGGCTCGCTATTAGCGGCTGGGCAATCGATACCTTCAAGGCCCAGCCGAGCCGGGGGCTCGCCTGAGCCTGGGAGACAGCCGAGCAGCCTGCGACAGCCGGAGGACGGCACCACTGGAGCTTCAGGCCGAAGTAGGAGTATGTTGCCTACACATACTCACCTACATTGGTCCTGAGCTCCTCCAGCGATGGCAGTCCTGCGTCCAGTGCCCGCTCTCTGTGTCGGTCGCCGGGATGACATCATGAAAGCCTTTGACCCAGGGTCAAAGCCTTCGGTGACGTCATACCAGCAACTACCAGTCATACCAGTCCTCTCCTCCTGTTTCCAACCCCAACCCTCCTAGATTGTGAGTTCCTACGGGAATAGGGCCCTCATCTCCTCCTGTACTGTTTGTCAAATGTTGTTCAATGTATTGTAACCCTGTCTATACTGTGCTTATTGTACAGCGCTGCAGAATATGCTGGCGCTTTATAAATAAAGAATAATAATAATAATAACTAACGGAGAGCGGACACTGATGCAGGAGGACTGCCATCGCTACAGGATCTCAGGGCCGATGTAGGTGAGTAGGTGCAACCGGTGGAGGACTCGAGGTCGATGTAGGTGAGTATGTGCTCTCCACCCCCCCCCCAACAAAATTTGTCACCTGGGCCTGGAGGCCCGCCCGAGGCCCCCTGCTAGGCCGGCCTTCAGACTCAGGCGAGCCCCCTGCTCGGTTGGCCCTCCGGCCGAGCCGGGGACTCGCCTGAGCCTGGAGGACAGCCGAGCAGGCAACTCGGCTGGCCTCCAAGCTCAGACGAGCCCCTGGCTCGGCCGGGCCTCAAGATCCAATTTTGAAATGGAAATTTTCAGCTGTTTTTTTTTCGGCTGAATTTCCATTTTGGCCGAAACCGAAAACACCATTTCCGGCTGATAATTTTCGGTGGCCGAAATTTCGGTGCATTCCTACCCTAAACCATGGCCTGGCGTAGCGCGCAGGGACCAGGGTAAAGGGGGGCCATGCACTTTGGTTTCACAGAGGTGGGAGACATGCAGGAGGATGGGAAGTAGCAGCCAGAAAGGGTCTCGTTTATCACCTGCTGAGAAACCTTCTGGCTGCTCCTCCCATCCTCCTGCATGACTTCCTGTCCCCGCACCATGTGGAAGCAAGGGGTGAAGAAGCAGCATCTGGGGGGGGCAGGAACCTCTTAGATAAAAAAACACTGCCCAGTGATTTTAACATTTTAAGGCCCTCCCCCCCAGCAACTCCTCACTCAACAGAGAGGCGGAGGAGGAAGGGAGGACATGCAGGGGTCAGAGAGAGGGGAAACACAGTGAGAGATGGGGGAGGGTCACAGAGAGAAAGAGGGGGGTCACAGAGCGGATCACAGAGAGAGGGTGGTTCACAGAAAGAGTGGGATAAATCAGAGAGGGGGTCACAGAGAGCGAAGTTACAGATTGTGGGATGAATCAGAGAGGGGGTCACAGAGAGCAAGGTCACAGAGAGCAAGGTCACAGAGAGATACAGGGGGTCACAGAGAGAGGGTGGTTCACAGAAAGTGGGATAAATCAGAGAGGGGGGTCACAGAGAGCAAGGTCACAGAGAGCAAGGTCACAGAGAGATACAGGGGGTCACAGAGAGAGGGTGGTTCACAGAAAGAGTGGGATAAATCAGAGAGGGGGGGTCACAGAGAGCGAAGTTACAGATTGTGGGATGAATCAGAGAGGGGGTCACAGAGAGCAAGGTCACAGAGAGCAAGGTCACAGAGAGATACAGGGGGTCACAGAGAGAGGGTGGTTCACAGAAAGTGGGATAATCAGAGAGGGGGTCACAGAGAGCAAGGTCACAGAGAGCAAGGTCACAGAGAGATACAGGGGGTCACAGAGAGAGGGTGGTTCACAGAAAGTGGGATAAATCAGAGAGGGGGGTCACAGAGAGCAAGGTCACAGAGAGCAAGGGCACAGAGAGATAGAGGGGTCAGAGACAGAGGGGGTGACAGAAAAAGGGGGGTCACAGAGAGAGAGAGAAAGAGGGTCATAAAAAGATAGAAAATAATAGCACCATAAATGATTCTTACATACGACCTGCAGCACTTGGAGAAAATTCAAAGCGAGCAAACCCAGAGCACTCAAACGTTTCAGCACGAACGGCCTTTATCATAGACTATCCCTTGCTCTTTTCCCATTGGTTCTGCTTAACCTGATTCTTTATTGTCTATGATGTAAAGTGTGTCTTATGCTTATACCGGTCACAGAAATTGGCTTCTATATGATATCGATTTTCTTTTTGTATGTTCCACTTTGGATGTAAACACACACGTCTCTATATACATTGGGGTATGATACTAATGGGGTGTGTTTTTATGCAATAGGAGCGCATTTCCGTATGGATTTTTATCTTTCCATTGGAGGGTTTATAGGGAAGCTCATTATCGCAGATTGCGGCACAATATCTCCAGCGTGCAACAACTAAACCATTAGTGTTAAATGGGGCGCCCGGCCGCACATTTCAATATAAATGGGACAGGCTTTCAGCAACATCCGAAACGATTTATTGGAAAGTGATCACATGACTATAAAAGTATCAGCACTTTTAATGTGTCTTAAATAAACGGCATCGCTTATACAAAGTTTAGGAGCCATTAATGTACAGGAAGGAGCTGCTAATGCAAACATAGCTTGCGTCTCGAATGGAAAAGCGGCTCAAGCTGTTACCTCACGGCTCGGATTGAATAGCGGCTCAAGCTGTTACCTCACGGCTCGGATTGAATAGCGGCTCAAGCTGTTACCTCACGGCTCGGATTGAATAGCGGCTCAAGCTGTTACCTCACGGCTTGGATTGAATAGCAGCTCAAGCTGTTACCTCACGGCTCGGATTGAATAGCGGCTCAAGCTGTTACCTCACGGCTCGGATTGAATAGCGGCTCAAGCTGTTACCTGACGGCTCGGATTGAATAGCGGCTCAAGCTGTTACCTCACGGCTCGGATTGAATAGCGGCTCAAGCTGTTACCTCACGGCTCGGATTGAATAGCAGCTCAAGCGGTTACCTCACGGCTCGGATTGAATAGCGGCTCAAGCTGTTACCTGACGGCTCGGATTGAATAGCGGCTCAAGCTGTTACCTGACGGCTCGGATTGAATAGCGGCTCAAGCTGTTACCTCACGGCTCGGATTGAATAGCGACTCAAGCTGTTACCTCACGGCTCGGATTGAATAGCGGCTCAAGCTGTTACCTCACGGCTCGGATTGAATAGCGGCTCAAGCGGTTACCTGACGGCTCGGATTGAATAGCGGCTCAAGCTGTTACCTGACGGCTCGGATTGAATAGCGACTCAAGCTGTTACCTCACGGCTCGGATTGAATAGCGGCTCAAGCTGTTACCTCACGGCTCGGATTGAATAGCGGCTCAAGCTGTTACCTCACGGCTCGGATTGAATAGCGGCTCAAGCTGTTACCTCACGGCTCGGATTGAATAGCGGCTCAAGCTGTTACCTCACGGCTCGGATTGAATAGCGGCTCAAGCTGTTACCTCACGGCTCGGATTGAATAGCGGCTCAAGCTGTTACCTCACGGCTCGGATTGAAAAGCGGCTCAAGCTGTTACCTGACGGCTCGGATTGAATAGCGGCTCAAGCTGTTACCTGACGGCTCGGATTGAATAGCGGCTCAAGCTGTTACCTCACGGCTCGGATTGAATAGCGACTCAAGCTGTTACCTCACGGCTCGGATTGAATAGCGACTCAAGCTGTTACCTCACGGCTCGGATTGAATAGCGGCTCAAGCTGTTACCTGACGGCTCGGATTGAATAGCGGCTCAAGCTGTTACCTCACGGCTCGGATTGAATAGAGGCTCAAGCGGTTACCTCACGGCTCGGATTGAATAGAGGCTCAAGCGGTTACCTCACGGCTCGGATTGAATAGCGGCTCAAGCGGTTACCTCACGGCTCGGATTGAATAGCGACTCAAGCTGTTACCTCACGACTCGGATTGAATAGCGACTCAAGCGGTTACCTCACGACTCGGATTGAATAGAGGCTCAAGCGGTTACCTCACGGCTCGGATTGAATAGCGACTCAAGCTGTTACCTCACGGCTCGGATTGAATAGCGACTCAAGCGGTTACCTCACGGCTCGGATTGAATAGCAGCTCAAGCCGTTACCTTGCGGGTCGGATGGCATAGCAGCTCTGACGGAATAACAGTTTGAGCAGTTATCTCACGGCTTGGATGAAATAGCGGCTCGAGCAGTTACCTTGTGGGTCGGATGAAATAGCAGCTCTGACGGAATAGTGGCTCGAGCTGTTATCTCGCGGCTCGGATGAAATAGCAGCTCAAGCTGTTATCTCGCGGCTTGGATGAATAATATTGTATATTATTATTGGAACGCGGATCCTTTTTGTATTTGTGGAAATTCCCTGGTCCTGGCGGGGGCATCCAGCACTCTGCACCCTAGTACCTTACTAAGGCCCTGTCTCCCATCGACTCTGTTACCAGGTAAGGTTCGCAATCATCTTTCTGTGTGCATGACATGATTCACCCATAATAAGTATCCAGGCAGACACCTGGGGGAGCCCGTCACAAACTCTAAGTCACAGAGACACTGCACGGATCGCATTCCTGACCCTTTAACGCTGAGGGGTGAGATACCTGTAACAATGCACAGTGTTGGAGATACACTACTGTCACCGGAGCCACAGACCGATAATGCCTGGAGACACACAGCTCACATCCATCTGCAAGTCAACATCTCTGGAAGGTCACATGTAACCCAACAACCCAAGCGAATGTGCACTCAGCGAGCCTACCTGTGTCACCTTCTCGGTCACATTGTGAGTGCGTTCCTTCAACTTGGTGGGAGCAATGATTTCTTTCTCACTAGAAGGAGAGGTCAGAAACGAGTCGCCCTTGAAGTCCACGAAGTTAAGTGTTATCTGAGGGATCTTGCTGATGGTGCGGTACTTCATAAGGTCCGAGTCAGAGGTAGAGTTCAGGAGATTGATGCGGACATTGTTCATGGCACCTGCAGAGCGAAAGCATCCATGTTCATTACAGAAAAGCATAGCTTGCCAGCCCTGTGATCTAAGCAGACTAAGGGTCGCTGTTTTGCACTTGCCACTCTAGCCCGTTCCTCTGTCCACCTTGGGTCCGTGTCTTATCAGTGTTGGTGATGGTCCTGTCCTACCCTATGCAGGTCCCCAGTCATTCATTGATGCCCTGTCCTTTATTTACACCCCTTGGGGTCTCCTCTGACCTTGCTTATGGTCTTGCTAGCTCTGCCCTGGGCATGCCACAGGATGACACGGTCACCCAGATTATTGGCGGCTCTCTGGTGGTAGAGATGCAAGTGTGCACGTGCACAATCCGTGCGGCATCTTCCTCATATTAATTATATTATAATTATTTCTGAGCAGACAACGAGGCTCCCCGGGCCCAGGATAACGAGGCTCCCCGGGCCCAGGATAACGAGGCTCCCCGGGCCCAGGATAACGAGGCTCCCCGGGCCAAGGCTAACGAGGCTTCCCAGGGCCAAGGCTAACGAGGCTGCCCGGGCCAAGGCTAACGAGGCTCCCCGGGCCAAGGCTAACGAGGCTCCCCGGGCCAAGGCTAACGAGGCTCCCCGGGCCAAGGCTAACGAGGCTCCCCGGGCCAAGGCTAACGAGGCTCCCCGGGCCAGGATAACGAGGCTCCCCGGCCCAGGATAAGGAAGCTCCCCGGCCAAGGATAACAAGGCTCCTCGGCCCAGGATAACAAGACTCCCCGGCCAGGGGGCGGACTGACAACTAATGGGCCCCCGGGCAATAGGAGGTCATGGGGCCCTCTTGTTCCGGACTGACAGGAGGCCACACCCATAAAAAGCCCCACCCCCTACAATGCAACACCCACATGTACATTGTGCTAAAGAATTTATTTCTGAACTCCTAAAAATAACCTTTTTGAAAATCCTAATATATATCCCTGTATGAGTTGCTCGGGGCAATATATATCCATGTTTGAGCTGCTGGGGGCAATATTTATCCCTTTGTGAGCTGCTGGGGGCAATATATATCCATGTTTGAGCTGCTGGGGGCAATATATATCCATGTTTGAGCTGCTGGGGGTAATATATATCCATGTGTGAGCTGCTGGGGGCAATATATATCCATGTTTGAGCTGCTGGGGGCAATATTTATCCCTGTGTGAGCTGCTGGGGGCAATATATATCCATGTTTGAGCTGCTGGGGGCAATATATATCCATGTTTGAGCTGCTGGGGGTAATATATATCCATGTGTGAGCTGCTGGGGGCAATATATATCCATGTTTGAGCTGCTGGGGGCAATATTTATCCCTGTGTGAGCTGCTGGGGGCAATATATATCCATGTTTGAGCTGCTGGGGGCAATATATATCCATGTTTGAGCTGCTGGGGGTAATATATATCCATGTGTGAGCTGCTGGGGGAAACCAGCAGGGGCCCACTGTGTCTGCCCAAACCGGGCCCCTACCGACCCGCGGGCCCTCGGGCAGTGCTCGATGGGTCAGTTCGCTCCCCGGCCCAGGCTAACGAGGCTCCCCGGCCCAGGATAACGAGGCTCTCCGGCCCAGGATAACGAAGCTCCCCGGCCCAGGATAACGAAGCTCCCCAGCCCAGGATAACGAAGCTCCCCGGCCCAGGATAAGTAAGCTCCCCGGCCCAGGATAAGGAAGCTCCCCGGCCCAGGATAACGAGGCTCCCCGGCCCAGGATAACGAGGCTCCCCGGCCCAGGATAACGAGGCTCCCCGGCCCAGGATAACGAGGCTCCCCGGCCAGGGGGCGGACTGACAACTAATGGGCCCCCGGGCAATAGGAGGTCATGGGGCCCTCTTGTTCTGGACTGACAGGAGGCCACACCCATAAAAAGCCCCACCCCCTACAATGCAACACCCACATGTACATTGTGCTAAAGAATTTATTTCTGAACTCCTAAAAATAACCTTTTTGAAAATCCTAATATATATCCCTGTATGAGCTGCTCGGGGCAATATATAACCCTGTGTGAGCTGCTGGGGCAATATATATCCCTGTGTGAGCTGCTGGGGGCAATATATATCCATCTGTGAGCTGCTGGGGGCAATATATATTCATGTGTGAGCTGCTGGGGGAAACCAGCAGGGGCCCACTGTGTCTGCCCAAACCGGGCCCCTACCGATCCGCGGGCCCTCGGGCAGTGCTCGATGGGACAGTTCACTCCCCAGCCCAGGCTGAAGAGGCTCCCCGGTCCAGGCTAACGAGGCTCCCCAGCCGAGGCTAACGAGGCTACCCGGCCCAGGCTAACGAAGCACCCCGGCCCAGGCTAACGAGGCTCCCCGGTCCAGGCTAACGAGGCTCCCCGGTCCAGGCTAACGAGGCTCCCCGGTCCAGGCTAACGAGGCTCCCCGGTCCAGGCTAACGAGGCTCCCCGGCCCAGGCTAACGAGGCTCCCCGGCCCAGGCTAACGAGGCTCCCCGGCCCAGGCTAACGAGGCTCCCCGGCCCAGGCTAACGAAGCTCCCCGGCCCAGGATAAGGAAGCTCCCCGGCCCAGGATAAGGAAGCTCCCCGGCCCAGGATAACAAGGCTCCCCGCCCAGGGGGCGGACTGACAACTAATGGGGCCCCCGGGCAATAGGAGGTCATGGGGCCCTCTTGTTCTGCACTGACAGGAGGCCACACCCATAAAAAGCCCCACCCCTACAATGCAACACCCACATGTACATTGTGCTAAAGAATTTATTTCTGAACTCCTAAAAATAACCTTTTTGAAAATCCTAATATATATTCCTGTGTGAGCTGCTGGGGGCAATATATATCCATGTTTGAGCTGCTGGGGGCAATACATATCCATGTTTGAGCTGCTGGGGGCAATACATATCCATGTTTGAGCTGCTGGGGGCAATATATATCCATGTTTGAGCAGTGGGGGCAATATATATCCATGTGTGAGCTACTGGGGGAAACCAGCAGGGGCCCACTGTGTCTGCCCAAACCGGGCCCCTACCGACCTGCGGGCCCTCGGGCAGTGCTCGATGGGTCAGTTCGCTCCCCGGCCCAGGATAACGAGGCTCCCCGGCCCAGGATAACGAGGCTGCCTGGACCAGGATAACGAGGCTGCCTGGCCCAGGAGTTTAGGGTTAGGATACACTGTGCTGTGACATACACAGATTGTGACGCCATCCATTCCAATCTGATAAATGGGAGCAGCGGGATACGGGGAATATTCACTAACTAGAGACTGGACAAATGATCCAGGATTACAACAATATAACCTCAAAATAGAAGAGTTGATAAAAAAAAAAGAGCTGAGATATACATTTTTTCCCCCATCTCAGCAGCTTTGTCCTAAAATTAGCATTTTCCTCAATGTTACCCAGTGATTTGCAGTAAGTGTCTGCGGAATCCTCAGAGGAACAAATTAAACACGTGGTAGATGATCCCTCAGAACCCCCCCTCCCCCCTCCACACAGGGCACTACAAACATGGGCTGTATATAAAGAAATGAGAAGCCCCCCTGGCCCGGGTGGACTGAACCTGACCAGTATTAAACATATCTAATCTCCTATCTTTGGCTCGAGAGGAGAGCTGCGGCACGTGCGGACTCACCAACAGGATGGTGGGGGGAGATAACAATCCTCCCCTGAGGCTGCCGCTCACCCCTATGTTTTACGGGTTCATTTCCTGATTTTTTTTATGCCACACAGGTTTGCATACCTGCAAACTGTAGCCGATTTGGGGCAGGCCTGCCTTTCTGGGCATTGCCAGCGATGCACGTATTGGCACTGTCACGTGCCCACATGATTCACCGACCCCTGGTCGCCAACAACAAGGGGTGTCTGCTCCTGCTTATGACGGAGCGGGGGATCCCAGCAAAGTATTAAAAGTAAAGAGCTCACCTGTACTCGAGTTACGGACACGAAACTTCTTATCCAGGTCCACCTTCATGGCTTCTATGTCATCTACAGAGGAGGCCCTTCGTATACTGTAGAAACTCTCCCGTGAGCGGCTGCGCGTCAGGCTGCAGTTGGAAAATGACATGTCCAGGTTGAGGTGATCCTTGTCCGCTCGTGGCGAGGATTGCACTGCAGGTTCTCGGTCTCCATCCTCATCTGGAAAGGTCGTAGGCTCGGTGCTGCCAATCAGGGCCTGCTGGTCCTCAGGATGGAATTGGATGCAGTTGTCCACTGGGGTCATAGTGACCTCTTCCAGGGCCACGGACTCATTGCTGTGCTTATTGAAATCCACCACAACCACGTCAGGGTCTTCCTGTGGGAGGGACTGTTTGCTGCCGGCTAGAGCCAGCAATGCTGGCAACTTAAGCCGGAACGACTTGCCACGACCTGCAGAGAAACAGATTTATTTAAGCCCTGTCCTCCTAGAGTTATGCGTGTATTGTCTGGGGTTGGATAGGATCCACAGGGACATTGCTACAATATGTGATGTTAAATGCCCAGTATAATCTATTCCAACTCATGTGGCACCACATGGTCATACCCTCCCCTCAATCTATTGGGGGCCAAGCAGGTTGGGTGTTGGCGACCTACCCTTCCAGATCAAAGAAGCCAAAATAACCTATCATTGGGCTCAATTCAACAAGGCTCTACAGGAAAGAGGATCCTGTCCTGTGAGGGGCGAGCAGGCGGGCGGGAGTACGTGACATTTCTCTCTGCATAGAGGAGCTCTCAGGACTTCCTAGGAAAGTTTCTGGAGCTGTTTGCTCCATATGTACGCGACCTATGCATCACACAGCGGGGCATTAACCCTGTGGCTGCCAAACCTTTTACACACGACTTATAAAAGCCTCAGGTGCCTAGAGGACAGGGAATCCATTACATGACCTTCAGGGGAAGATTTTTAATAATTGTCTTTTCAGTTATTTTTAGATACTTTTTGGGAGGGGTGGGTTACACAAGATACTCCCCTTTTAAGTACAGAGGGACAGGGAACCCCCCTATTTTATCATTAGGCCTCTTGCCAATGGACGCTGGACCAATGTGACAAAGCTTACACTAATGGAGAGTGGGCATATAAGGGTTAATGTTGTTAAAAGTCTTGGTAAACTGTTTGCATTTTAGGAGTTGGTTTGTGTTAGTGATACAATGAACACCTATTGTTCTTGTTGTCTAACGGTTTGACCTTAGAATGATTTGATGTTGTTTATTTGCTAATCTGGTCTTGTGTAACTGATCAGGTTTCTGTGTCTCCTGAAGAATTTACATGATTGTGATGATTGTGTCATGTTACCCTCCCCCTCCCCCATATAACTGCTCCCCACTTCACATTAAAGATCATACTTCTTTCCTGCATTAAGCCGTGTCTGGTGTTTGGGGAGAGATACATAGAAATATACAGCACTCCCTCAAGTTCTGGCTGAGGGTTGTCAGAAGGAAAGCTGCTGCGGATCAGCTTGGCTGGAGAGAAGGGACGGATGCTGTAACAGGTTCGGGACTGGTCCACAAGCTGGAGACAAGTCACCCCACCCCCATTGCAACTTCACATACAGTTTAATTAGAGATTTAGTACTTTAGATACAGTATATATATAAGGAAAGTATAAATTACTTCATATACTACCAAATAAAGGTACTTGGGTACTGATTACTAGTACTGTAATTACTAATTAACCACATAAATCAAATCTTAAATAAACTGAGAACCCCAACGTATAATTGAATAAATGTTACAATTGCCATAGCCAAGTAATGTTAAATTATCTCAAATAAGGTAAAAATTATGCAGGTTACCTCAGATACTCAAGGTAACAACGACGTTACCACGAGGTGCTAACTGAAAAAATTTAGGAATTTTCCTACTTCCATGACGGAAAGTTCTAATTTTATTAAGGACTCGGAGGCGAGTATTTTGCCATCTCTTTCTTTACTTAATAGCAGCAAAGGTTTAACAGTATGAAAACAAAACTTCCCCAACTACAGGGGGTAAACACGCCCACACCCTCTCCCAGTCTGTCCACTTAGTCCCGCCCAGAGACAGGCAGGTCTTTGCAGGTCAGAAGTCAGAATCTCCAGGATGAGACGGAGCTACCCAACGGGGAGACGAAGAAGCCAAACACGGCCGGGCGTGGGGAAACCATGAAAAACGCCGTCAAGGCAGGTCGATCAGCCTGAGGCTGGAAGAGAAGAAGAAGAAACACGGGGCAGAGGTTAAAACCGAGCCATCAACAACTTGCAACGCAAGGCGCAGTCAAGGAATACGAAACCAGTCCCAGTAAAATCTTTATTCAGGAACATGCGCGCAGAAGCGGCGTAGATTACAACGCAAGGCGCATGCGCGCGCAGGAAATAAGACATGGACAACCAGAGGAAGCTTTAATGAAGGAACAGTTGATAGGGAGGCAACCAAAAAGGGGGGGAAAATACTCGCCTCCGAGTCCTTAATAAAATTAGAACTTTCCGTCATGGAAGTAGGAAAATTCCTAAATTTTATCCCAGGACTCGGAGGCTCCTATTTTGCCAATTCAAAGCTGGGCAACAACAGTCTCTGTCCAGTGTATCAGAGGACGTACATAGAAAAGACGAGCTGTAGATTCCCTCGACCAGTCCGCGGACCGCATGACGTCCTCCAGGTGACAGCCAGCCGCCACCGCAGAGGAAACCATGGCGGACCGGACCGAGTGGGCTCCATAGGAGGCGGAATCGACCCCCGCCAGCTCCAGCAACCAGCGCACCCATCGAGCCAAGGTCGTCAAGGCCACCGGGCGATGAGGGGCACGGAAGGACAGGAACAGGGGGGAAACGGATCCAGTCCGAAAACCCACAAGGCGGCCCTCATAGAGTCTGAGACATCTAACCGGGCACAACAAAGGATGGTCCGGGTAGGACGGAAAAAATACAGACGAAATAGGAGGTCTTAGTACGTCTAGACACATCAAAGGTGACGCCGTCCGGGCCAAAGAAATGCGAAGGGTAATCCAGGGCCCGAACATCACGCACACGTTTACAAGAGAATAAACAGAAAAGCATCATCAGTTTCGCCGACAACTGCCGTAGGGACAGATCCCCATTATCCGGCCAGGCTTCCAGGAAACTTAACACCCGGGAAACATCCCACGTGGAGGAATACCGAGGAAGGGGGGGGGGTCGTTCGAAGCGAGCTCCCCGCAACAGACGGCAGACCAGAGGGTGTTGTCCTAGAGCCACCCCGGCGAAACCCACATGGCCGATCGGTATACGTTCAGGGTGCGAAAAGCCAGTCCAGAGTCGAACAGAGACGTCAGAAAGTCCAATGCCGAATTCAGAGATGCAGAAACGGGATCTTGATGCCGTCCCATACACCAGTCAGCCCATCTGCCCCAGGCAGATCCGTAAGCACTCCGGGTACCGGGGGCCCATGCTTGCAACAGAAGTTCCCCAGTCCGGATCGAAATCTCTTGGCGTTGCCAGGCAAACCGGAAACCATCCATGCCAGAAGATCCAGAGTGCCGTCCGCCATCAGAGGGTGGGGTGCTTCCGCCGCGTCTCGAAGGAGGTCCGGTCGGCGGGGTAGCAACCTGGGGACATCAATCGCGAGTTCCAGGAGGGTCGGGAACCAGGGTTGAGTCGTCCAAAAAGGAGTAATCAGGACCAGTGTTGCTCCCTGCGTCCTGAGTTGACCCAACGTCCGAGCAATCAGGGCGAAAGGGGGGAAAGGCATAATGACGGGACTCGGACCAATCCTGCAGGAAGGCATCCACTGCCAGAGCGTCCGGATCTGGTCTCCAGCTGAAGAACTCCCACAGCTGGGCGTTCAATCTCGAGGCAAACAGATCCCAGCGGAGAGGACCCCATAGTGAGTGAAGTTGATCGAACACTGAAGACGGTATCCGCCAGTCGCCCGAGTACGACAGGTGACGAGAATTCCAGTCGGCAATTCGATTGGAGAGGCCCAGGATGAACTGGGCTTGAACCCAGAGATCGTGTCGAAGGCAGTATCCCCAAAAGTCGGAAGCCATGAGCGACAGAGATTCCGATCTGGGGCCCCCCAAGGCATTGATGTAACGCACTGCCGGAAAGTTGTCCAGGCGAAGGAGGATCGAGCGATGTGGGGAGTTCCGTGCGAAACAGCGTACGGCGAAGAATCCCGCCAGCAGCTCCAGGACGTTGATGTGTCGGGTCTGTTCCGTGGGAGACCATCGACCCCCTGTCTCCGCACCGTCGCAGTGGGCACCCCATCCGAGGCCGCTGGCATCGGAGTCTATGGTGAGAGTCGGGGGAGGAGGAAACAGGTGTTTGCCGTTCCAAGACGTCATCTGGGAGTGCCACCACGCCAGGTCTGATCGGGCATCTTCCGTCAGGGACACCGTATCCGAGTAATCCGAACCCGCTCGGAGGGAACGGGCCTTCAGGCGTTGGAGGGCCCGATAGTGTAGGGGAGCTGGTACGATCGCCAGTCGTGCCGCCGCCAGAAGACCGACTACCCTGGCCAAAATCCTCAAAGTAGGCGCTGAGTGTCGGAGGAGAGAGGAAGTTTCTTTGCGGATGTTCCGAATCTTGGAGGGAGGCAGGAACAATAATAGGTCGTGGGAATCCAGGAGAAAACCCAAGAATTCGATGCGGTGTGTTGGAGACAGTAGGGATTTTTCCGTATTGATCAAGAAACTCAGTTCTTGCAGGAGGGAGATTGTCCATTGAAGGTACGTGATAAGTGTGTCCCTGGACTCGGACATCAGGAGGATGTCGTCCAGGTATATAATCAGGCGGACCCCTCTGGTTCGCAGGGAAGCGACCACCGGCTTCAGTAGTTTTGTAAAGCACCATGGTGCTGAGGAGAGGCCGAACGGGAGGCACATGAACCGCCACACCCGATCTTGCCAGATGAACCTGAGGAAATCCCTGTGGGCCAAGCAGACCGGTACCGTCAGGTAGGCATCCTTCAGGTCCAGTTTGACCAACCAATCGTCCTTCCGGAGGACGTGACGTAAAGTGTGAATACCTTCCATCTTGAAATGGCGGTAAACGACCGATAGGTTCAACTGTTTCAAGTTGATGACTGGGCGGAAACCTCCGCCTTTTTTGGCGACCAAAAACAAAGTGCTGAGAAAACCGTCCGCGGACGAATGGGCGGGTTCGATCGCCCCTTTGGACAACAGGTCCCGAATCTCCGCTTGTATCAGTAAATCCTGCGTGTGCGCGAAGTGGAGCGGCGCGGGGGGTTGTGTCTGTGTAGGTGTGTCCACAAAGTCTATAGAGAAACCCCATATCGTGGCCAGGACCCACGCATCGGTAGTGAGGCGCGACCACGCGTGCGCAAAGTCGGTCAGCCGACCCCCGACCCTTACCCCTGACGAAGGGATAATCTGGAAGGTGCTCACCTGAGTGTCTTCTATAGGAGGATCTGCCTCCTCTGTAGGCGTTTCCGCGCCATGGTCTGGCTCTGGATGGAAAGAATCGTGAACTGGGGTTGTCGGTAGTATAGCGTGTGGAGTTGAAGGCGGGGCCGGAGGTACGGGAGTAACCCGCTCGACCGGTAGAGCGACCCCTGCCTCTGCCGGCCCTGTGGGAGACCCGTCCTGGGAATACTCGTTTCATCGTGGCCTCGGCCTTGTCCAGCATAGAGAAAGACCCCACATAGGTGTTGAGCTTCTTAGCAAATGGGTCGCCAAAGAGTTGGCCTTCCGCTTTGGCGCCCAAGTCGGTGGCGGCCATGTGGGTCAGGTTTGTATCCATCTTTAATAGGATAGTCTTTCTGCGCTCTGATGCTAATGCAGCGTTCGCGTTACCTAGCAGACAAAGGGAGCGCTGCAGCCATTCCTCAATTTCTGAGGGATCCAGTTGGAGCTCCGTTAATTTAGCGTGGTTAACGATGTCTAGAGCTTTTACTAAAGGGCCGGCCGTGTCGAGCAATTTGTCTTGGCATGTCTTTATGGCAAAATCTATGCCTTTTTTAGCCGACCAACCTTTGTTGGCGACGAACTGCTGGAAGGCTTCAGCCACCTCGGGGGTGATACATGTTTTACCAGCAGTGGTGGGCCGAGGGCATTCTGCCGGCAGGTTCAGTCTAGTTCCCTTGTCAAGAGGGCAGCGCATAACGCTGTCGACCCAGCGTTCGATATGGGGTTGGGGGGTCCAAGCGGTAGAGCTTGGGTGGGAAATCTCACGGGGATTAAACATGGGATTTCCCGCTGGGTCGTAGATCGTATCCCCAACCTGCATAGGGGGTGGCTCCACCAGAAGTTCCTCATCATGGACCGGGGCGTATAATGTAATGGAGTCATCTCCGTCATCGCCCTCAGGATCGCCGTCCCCTGAACTTGTCCCTCTTGGGACGAGACTCCAGGGTGATGCCTTGGGTCTCTTGTTCTCTGCCGCATTGGGTGCCCCGCGGTCAGGGGCTCTCTTGCGAGGATCAGACTCGCGAATCAATAAAGGCATTGTTGCGGGGTTGCCAGCCCCTCCATAAGCACCAGATGGACGTGGGGGACAGGGATCAATATGCCCGAAGGCTGGGGGGTCTAAGACCCTTTGAAGGGAGGCGTCCTGTAATTGTTCCCGGGGTTTATTATGAGGATCTTGGGCTTGGAACACATTCCCTTGCAGGAAAGCGGAGCAGGAGGCTACTTGGGGGGGCGCTTGCAGAGCAGTTACTGCTTCCTCCATGGAGCGTCTGAAGGTGTAGTGCATGTCTGCTACAGCCGCAGACATGGACTCGGTAATGGTGGAGCGGAGGGAGGCCTCGAGGGCCGCAAATTTCGCTGATGAACTAGAGCGTTTGTGCTTTTTAGGTAAAGGAGGGGTATTCCCCTCAGGGGAAGCCACTCTGTGCCTGGAGCTACTCTCCGATCCCGAGTCCCGGGAGGGAGAGTGAGACGCGCTGCGGTGGGAGTCAGACATCGCTGTACCTTGCCGAGTTGATAAACTTCTGTCAGTGAATGGCGGTCAGCACGAGGGAAGTGGGCGTGGTGTAACGCCGTTGCTGAAGGAAGCGCGCCTCGCGCGGGAAGCCTGCGAAACTGAGGTAGATGCACGCAGCTGTTGTGTGAGCAGGGAAAATGTCCCGAATGAACGTAAATACGTACGAGCGGGGTGAAACACAGTGCGCGAGTGCCGGGTCAGACGCAGGGACCTGGTTGGTCTCCTGGTAAGACTCGGTGGGGAGCGCCGACCCCCGCGGCTAACACCGGAGGGTAGCGGCGTCCCCAGATACAACAGTATGAGAATCTAAAACCACTAAGTGTAAAAATCAAGAAATATGCATGAAATTACAGAGAGAAATATAGAAAACAACTTATCTGTCCGAAGAGCAGCAAAGAAAGAGGAGGAGCCGGTCTCTGGGCGGGACTAAGTGGACAGAATGGGAGAGGGTGTGGGCGTGTTTACCCCCTGTTGTTGGGGAAGTTTTGTTTTCATACTGTTAAACCTTTGCTGCTATTAATAAAGTAAAGAAAGAGATGGCAAAATAGGAGCCTCCGAGTCCTGGGATAAAATATTTATTGGACATGCACCACCGTATAAAAGACATATATATGAAAAATTGAAATCATTCAGCCCAGCAAACAGCCAGATTCGCAAGACAGACAAAATAGAGGGCTTTTGTAAGAATACTGAAATTATTTGATTGTTGTTATAAACCAGCAGCCTGAACTGCCGAGGTATAGCTCATGAGGAAGCACGTATTTATGCTGGTTTATAACAACAATCAAATAATTTCAGTATTCTTACAACAGCCCTCTATTTTGTCTGTCTTGCGAATCTGGCTGTTTGCTGGGCTGAATGATTTCAATTTTTCATATATATGTCTTTTATACGGTGGTGCATGTCCAATAAAGATTTTTTTCAGTTAGCACCTTGTGGTAATGTGGTTGTTACCTTCAGCTCTTATTGTACACAATTTTTAGTGTTTAGTCCCTTTTGGGGTGCTGCTTGTCACTACTGTTTGTTGTTGTATACCTCAGATACTCACAGTATTGCAGACTGTGCATTAAATTACCTCAAATAAGTTATAAATGAAGCAATGTTACCTCAGATACTCACAGTATTGCAGACTGTGCATTAAATTACCTCACATAAGGTATAAATGAAGCAATGTTACCTCAGATACTCACAGTATTGCAGACTGTGCATTAAATTACCTCAAATAAGTTATAAATGAAGCAATGTTACCTCAGATACTCACAGTATTGCAGACTGTGCATTAAATTACCTCACATAAGGTATAAATGAAGCAATGTTACCTCAGATACTCACAGTATTGCAGACTGTGCATTAAATTACCTCAAATAAGTTATAAATGAAGCAATGTTACCTCAGATACTCACAGTATTGCAGACTGTGCATTAAATTACCTCAAATAAGTTATAAATGAAGCAATGTTACCTCAGATACTCACAGTATTGCAGACTGTGCATTAAATTACCTCAAATAAGTTATAAATGAAGCAATGTTACCTCAGATACTCACAGTATTGCAGACTGTGCATTACATTACCTCAAAGATCCAGTATGGCCGAGTAAACCGTAAATTACTTCAAAATGACTGCAGTATAACTACATAACCTGTAAATTACTTAAGAAGCCAAAAGCAAAACTGAGCAAACCTTAAAACATCTGAGAAATCGTCAGGATAACTCTGTAAATATTTACTTAGCCAAGAAATCCTCCAGAAACCTAATAAAAAATACATATGTGCAGAAAAAGCCTCCAGAAAATGTTAAATAACATCAGAAAGCTATAGTACAGCTGAGCATGTGATAAAATAACTCAAAAACCTGCAGTATAACTAAATAATTATTAAACTGCCTCTGGAGCTGTCAGTATAACTGAATAAAAGGCGCATTACCTCAGAGACAGTAATATAACTCTGCAAACAAATTACCCCAAACAAACCCTCCGTATTACAGTGTAAACATGAGGTTACCTCAGAAACACACAGTATTAACGGGGATCCATTAGGTTACCTCAGAAACACACAGTATTAACAGGGATCCATTAGGTTACCTCAGAAACACACAGTATTAACAGGGATCCATTAGGTTACCTCAGAAACACACAGTATTAACGGGAATCCATTAGGTTACCTCAGAAACACACATTATTAATGGGAATCCATTAGGTTACCTCAGAAACACACAGTATTAACGGGAATCCATTAGGTTACCTCAGAAACACACATTATTAATGGGAATCCATTAGGTTACCTCAGAAACACACAGTATTAACGGGAATCCATTAGGTTACCTCAGAAACACACAGTATTAACGGGAATCCATTAGGTTACCTCAGAAACACACAGTATTAACGGGAATCCATTAGGTTACCTCAGAAACACACAGTATTAACGGGAATCCATTAGGTTACCTCAGAAACACACAGTATTAATGGGAATCCATTAGGTTACCTCAGAAACACACAGTATTAATGGGAATCCATTAGGTTACCTCAGAAACACACAGTATTAATGGGAATCCATTAGGTTACCTCAGAAACAAACAGTATTAATAGGAATCCATTAGTTTACCTTATGAACACACAGTATTAATGAGAATCCATTAAGTTACCTCAGGAACACACAGTATTAACGGGAATCTTTAGGTTACCTCAGAAACACACAGTATTAACGGGGATCCATTAAGTTACCTCAGGAACACACAGTATTAACGGGAATCCATTAAGTTACCTCAGAAACAAACAGTATTAATAGGAATCCATTAGTTTACCTTATGAACACACAGTATTAATGAGAATCCATTAGGTTACATCAGGAACAAACAGTATTAATGGGGATCCATTAGTTTACCTTATGAACACACAGTATTAATGAGAATCCATTAGGTTACATCAGGAACAAACAGTATTAACGGGAATCCATTAGGTTACCTCAGAAACCAACAATATTAATAACTTTAATGTCTTTTTGCTGATGACACAAAGATTTGCAACAGGGTTGACGTTCCTGGAGGGATCAGCCAAATGACAAATGATTTAGGTAAACTAAAAAAATGGTCGGAGTTGTGGCAATTGAGTTTTAATGTGGATAAGTGCAAGATAATGCACCTGGGACGTAAAAACCCAAGGGCTGAATATAGAATATTTGATACAGTCCTAACCTCAACATCTGAGGGTTGGGATTTAGGGGTTATTATTGCAGAGGATCTAAGGGTAAGTAGTCAATGTAATAGAGCAGCAGGAAATGCTAGCAGAATGCTTGGAAATGCTGGCAGAATGCTTGGTTGTGTAGGGAGAGGTATTAGCAGTAGGAAAAGGGAAGTGCTCATGCCACTGTACAGAGCACTGGTGAGACCTCACTTGGAGTACTGTGTGCAGTACTGGAGACCGTATCTCCAGAAGGATATAGACATCTTAGGGAGAGTTCAGAGAAGGGCTACTAAAATGGTGTACGGCTTGAAGGAGAAAAGTTACCAAGAAAGGCTTAATGATCTTAACATGTACAGCTTGGAAAAAAGACGAGACAGAGGAGATATGATAGAAACATTTAAATACGTAAAGGGAATCCACAAGGTAGAGGAAGGGAGTATATTTAAAAGGAAACAAAGTAGCAAAACAAGAGGACATAGTCTTAGATTAGAGGGGCAAATGTTTAAAAGTAACATCAGAAAGCATTATTTTACTGAGAGGGTGGTGGATACATGGAACAGTCTTCCAGTAGAAGTGGTAGAGGCCAAAACAGTAATTGAATTTAAGCAGGCATGGGATAGGCATAAGGCTATCCTAAACAAAAGATAAATCCAAGTTAAGTATCCATGTAATTGGGCAGACTAGATGGGCCGAAAGGTTCTTATCTGCCGACATTTTTCTATGTTTCTATGTTTCTATGTAACTTGCTCCCGGCATGGGCAATGAAAAGGTGAGCTGTTATTATTTTTACATTTTACGTGGTCAAGTCAGATTCTGGCCTTTCCAGTGACATCTGACTGGACTGGCGGCATGAATGGAATGGAGATTTATTTATTTGTAAAGTATTTTACCGGAAGGATACATTGAGATTGCTCTCGTTTTCAAGTATGTCCTGGGTAGACTTGGTCCAAACAACCTCTGCATCTCCTGTAAAGAGAATTCCTTGTTGGACGACTATGACGGAATGGGTGTTGTCCGCCTGCGGGTGTGTTCTTATCTGCGTGCCCCACAGCGCTTACCGCTGGCCCGACTACCGAGTGGCACGGCACTCGGCGTCTCGTGCGGCCTGGAGTGACCCTGGGGAAGGGTTAGCGGGCGGTGAAGGGGACCCCTGCGTGGAACCAGCCCGACCACTGAGCAACACGGCACTCAGCATCTCGAGCAGCTGGTTCACTGACCTTGTGTGTGTGGGAGCGTCTGCGGTGCGGGCGTACGGTTACGGGGATCGGATCTTCCCCGGATGAATATTCGGATCTTACGTCGGGGAATATTCGGATCTTACGTCGGGGAATATTCGGATGAATATTCGGATTTCACTTGCCGCTCGATATACCGAAGCGCGGTAGATGGGCCGCGCCTTCGGATCGGATCGCGGCACCTCGATCGAATATTCTTAAGTCCGATGACCATACGCTACACCTCTGTCCTGATGCGGGATGCAGGCACAGGGTGTTCGTTTCGGATCTTCGGTGGATGCCGCACTCTGAGACCGCGCGGGATCTCAGAATATACAGCCGATAATAAAAGTCACCAGGCGAAGCTGAATGCACTAGTAAATCTGCTTTATTTTTCCTCATCACATACATTTATAAACTTTAACACAGTATCAGAACAATGGGAATCCCTGCCCGCCCACACAAGTCCCATTGGCCCTCGCTGGCAGGAGGCACCCGGGCCCCGATTCGTATTGGCGGTTACGAATCGGGGAGTTGCCGATTCGGACCGGATGGTCCGAATCGACCATTTTGCGATTCGACCGGATGGTCTGAATCGGCCATTTTCCGATCCGATCATTCTGACCGGATCCACGAGGCGATGGAAAATGGCGACGGGCAAGGCACATACAAAGGAATTATCAACATTTCACAATACACCAAGGGGGACACTTTTATTACACCACACACAAAACCACATCTAATTAAAATATAAACGGAACTCCGTGAGTGCAACGGCCCCTAATAGTCTATGGCAAAACCCCATCCCCATGAACCGCCCCTGGCTGAGGGTGTTGGGCCATTCCGTGACACTCCTCCCCTTCCCCAAGGTCCGACGCACCCGGTTGGACCCCAACGGGTCGTACCGGGGTAGTCGGGGCTCCCCAATCCCCTGGTTCCCGGGCCGACTGCCGCGATAACCCATCTGCGTTACCGTTTTGCGACCCGGGCCGGTATTGAATGGTAAAGTTATAGGGTTGGAGAGCCAGGCTCCACCGCAACAGGCGACCATTTTCCCCCGCCACTCGGTTGAGCCACACCAAGGGGTTATGGTCGGTCATCACGGTGAAGGACCGACCGTAGACATAGGGTTGGAGCTTCCGCAGGGCCCAGACCAAGGCCAGGCACTCCTTCTCCACCGCAGCATACCCCACCTCCCGTGGCAACAGTTTCCGGCTGATGAACGCCACCGGATGATCCCCCCCGTCGTCCCCCACTTGGCTTAGGACAGCTCCCAGTCCGAACATTGACGCGTCTGTATGGACAACAAAACGTTTGTTATAGTTGGGAGCTGCTAGCAGGGGAGCTTGGGTCAGGGCGGCCTTCAGTTGCTGGAAGGCCTGTTCGCACTCCGGGGACCACAGGACTTGGCGGGGCAGGGATTTCTTCGTCAAGTCAGTCAGGGGTTTGGCCAGGTCACTGTAGTGGGGTACGAACTTCCTGTAGTACCCCGCGGTGCCCAGGAAGGCGAGGACCTGGGTCTTGGTCACAGGTGGGGCCAGTCTAGAATGGCTTCTATCTTGGCGGGGTCTGGCCGTTGTATCCCGCAACCCACCCGGTGGCCCAGATACTGTACTTCGGCCATTCCCACTTTACATTTCTCCGGCTTCAAGGTCAGGTTGGCGTCCCTAATCCGGACCAAAACGGTCCCTACATGGTCCAGGTGTTCCTCCCAGGTCTGGCTATAGATGGCTATGTCATCCAGGTATGCGCAAGCGAATCCCTGGAGGCCATCGAGGAGGCGATCGATTAACCGCTGGAAGGTAGCAGGGGCGTTCTTCATCCCGAACGGCATGACTTGAGATTGATACAAGCCGAACGGGGTGATGAAGGCCGACTTCGGGGTCGCCTCCTCGGCAAGGGGAATCTGCCAATACCCCTTGCACAGATCGACCGTGGTCAGAAAATGACCCCGGGCGATCTGATCTAGCAACTCGTCGACTCGGGGCATGGGATAAGCGTCCGTAATGGTACAGTCGTTTATCCACCGATAGTCGATGCAGAACCTGGTGGTGCCGTCTTTCTTGGGCACCAGGACCACGGGCGACGCCCATGGGCTGGCTGACGGCTCAATGACCCCCAGCTCCAGCATCTCCCGGATCTCGGCCCGCATGGACTCGCGGCCCGCTTCCGGGAGCCGGTATGCAGGTTGCCGAAGGGGTCTCTGACCGGGCGTGTCCACTTGATGAACGGCCTGGTCAGTGTATCCCAGGAGAGCCGAGAAAACCCCCGGGTAGTCGCGGAGCAACTGCCACGCCTGCACCTGTTTTTCGGGCCCCAACTCCTCCCCCAGCTGCACCTGATCCACCCCGGAAGGCTGCTTGGCTATCCCAGAGAGTTCTACCAAAGGAAATGGTTCCGTCTCCTCGGTAGCCGGCGCGCATATGGCGTCCACCGACTCCGGGCGTTCATGGTAGGCCTTCAGCATGTTGACGTGGAACGTCCGCTGGATTCTGGTGTCTGCGCAGCTAACAACCACATAGGTGGTATCCCCCAGTTGGGTTACCACCCTGTAGGGGCCTTGCCAGGCCGCCTGCAGCTTGTTCTGCCGCTGTGGCTTCAACACCAGAACCTTCTGCCCCACGAGGAACGAGCGACTGCAAGCAGCGCGGTCGTACCACGCCTTCTGCTGAGCCTGGGCCGTTTCCATGTTCTCTTGTACGAACCCCGCGAGTTCTGCCAAGCGCTCCCGGAGCTTCAAGACATAACTCAGTACAGGAACCCCATCTTCCTCCTGTTCCCCCTCCCACTGAGCCTAACCAAATCCAGAGCCCCCTCACCTGGCGCCCATATAGCAGCTCGAAGGGGGAGTATCCGGTGTGTCAAGACGGAATGGGATGTTGTTCCGCCTGCGGGTGTGCTCAATCTGCGTGACCCCTTCGCTTACCGCTGGCCCGACTACCGAGTGACGCGCACTCGGCGTCTCGTGCGGCCTGGCGTGACCCTGGGGAAGGGTTAGCGGGCGGTGGAGGGGACCCCTGCCTAGAACCAGCCCGACCACTGAGCCATACGGCACTCAGCGTCCCGAGCAGCTGGTTCACTGACCTTGTGGGTGTGGAGTGCGTCTGCGGGCGGCCGTGCGAATCTGGGGATCGGGTCTGCCGCGGAGGAATATTCGGATCTTTAAACGGATGAATCTTCGGATCTTACGGGAGCGGCTGAATCTTCGGATCTGATCACCGCTCACTTGGTATACCGAAGCGCGGTACGCGGCCGCGCCTTCGGTTCGGATCTTAAGTCCGTTCTGTTCTTAAGTCCGTTCTGATCTTAAGTCCGTTCTGATCTTAAGTCCGTTCTGATCTTAAGTCCGTTCTGATCTTAAGTCCGTTCTGTTCTTAAGTCCGTTCTGTTCTTAAGTCCGTTCTGATCTTAAGTCCGTTCTGATCTTAAGTCCGTTCTGATCTTAAGTCCGTTCTGATCTTAAGTCCGTTCTGATCTTAAGTCTGGACACCGCACCTGAGACGCGCGGGGATGCTCAGACACTATAATGCGGCGGAGAGTAAAGGACATCAGGCGAGGCTGGATGCACTGGAAAATCTGAGTTTATTTTTCACATCACATACATTTATCACTTTACACAATTAGGAATACAATGGGAATCCCTGCCCGCCCACACAAGTCCCATTGGCCCTCGCTGGCAGGAGGCACCCTGGCCCCGATTCGTATTGGCCGTTACGAATCGGGGAGTTGCCGATTCGGCCATTTTACGAACCGAATATTCTGATCTGAACCACGAGGTGATCAGAAAATGGCGGCGGGCGTGGCAGGCAAAGGGAAAATACATTTCGCAATAAACCAACGGGGAACACCTTATTACACCACACAATAATCACATCTAATAAAAGTACTTGTAAAACTAGGTGCGTGCCACCACACCCAAGTGTCCATAGCCACCACTGTCACTGTGCACCGCCCCTGGCTGAGGGTGCTGGGCCATCCCGTGACACGGTGGATTCCTGGGGAACCTCCTGGTAGGCGAACAATAGGTGGGGCAGATACTTCTCCCAATCCTTCCGTTCGTGCACAAAGGCCCGGATGAGCTGCTTCAGGGTCCCGTTGAACCGCTCGCACAGCCCATTTGTCTGGCGGTGATACGGGGCGCTGTGCAGCGCCTTAACACCACAGAGACGCCAGAGCTGCTGGGTGAGCTCAGCGGTGAACTGGGTACCCTGATCGGATAGGATTTCCCGGGGAAACCCCACCCTCGTGAACACCCGTAGAAGAGCGTCCGCTACGGTGTCCGCCTGAATGTTGGCCAAGGCCACAGCCTCGGGGTACCGGGTGGCATAATCCACTACGGTAAGTATGTACCTCTTACCGGTGGCACTGGGCCGTGGCAACGGCCCAATGATGTCGACCGCCACCCGGCTAAAGGGCTCCTGGATGATGGGCATGGGGTGCAGGGGCGCTTTTGGGTGATCCCCTGCCTTCCCAGTCTTTTGACAGACTGGGCAGGTGCGGCAATACTCGCGGGTGTCTTCGCTGAGGCGGGGCCAGAAAAACGCGCGCGCCAACCGGTGCCGGGTTTTCTTCTGCCCTAGGTGACCTGCAAGGGGAATGTCGTGAGCCAAGCGCAGAAGTTCCTCTCTAGGGCCCTGGGGTACCACCATCTGCTTCTGCGGAACCTGCTTATTCTTGGACCCCTCCCTCGCGGTGTACCGGTAGAGAAGCCCATCCTCCCACTCTATCCTGTCATCTCTCTTATCGTCGAGGCCTTTACCGGCCCGATCCCGGTAGCACTGTAACGTGGGGTCGGTCTGGGTCTGGTGGCGAAGCGTCTCCGGGGAGCTCCACGGGGAAGGGGGGTCAGGTGGGAAGGGAGGAGTCGGGATTCGTCGGGGAATGGGAAGTCGGGGGGGTTTTGGTTGGGATCTCACCTGGGTCCCGATCGGAGTGCCCCTGTCGTGGCGTTGACTCTGTTGCCTGGTGGTTACTGGGGTGGCCGCATCTGGGGAATAAGAAGAGACCAGCCTTCCCAAATCGTTACCAAGGAGCACCTCAGCTGGCAATTGGTTCAACAACCCCACCCTCACCATTTTCTCCCCGGACCCCCAGTCCAGATGAACCCGTGCCGTCTCAAGCCGGAGAACTTTCCCCCCGGCCACCCGCACGGCGATGGTATTGTGCAGGCGGTCATTCTGCTGGACCAAGTGGGGCCGTACCAGGGTAATGGTAGCCCCGGAGTCCCGAAGCCCCTCAGCGGCTCGCCCGTTTATCCACACCGCCTGACGGTGGTGATGGCGGTTGTCGGCCGAGGCGGCTTGCACGGGATCTGCCTCATGTAGCCGCTCCCATTCTTCCGGGACCTCCGGCCACGGGGTTTCGGTGTCGCAGCAATGGGCGGACGATGAAGATCTGGCGGGCGGTCGGGCCAAGTCCGGTCGGTTGGGGCAATTCTGTTTGTAGTGCCCATCTTGGTTGCACCCATAGCAACGGACATTGGCCAAGTTGGTGGGCCGGCTGGTGGGTCGTGCTGCCGGCGTCCGAACCGCCGGGGTTGGAGGTGGAGGAGCAGGTAGAGCGGGGCGGAAGGGCAGGGATCGTTCCCCCCCGGTAACCTTCCGGGTGTCAGCATACTCATCTGCCCAAATAGCCGCTTGCTGCACTGTTTGGGGTTTCTTATCACGCACCCACTCCCGGATGGCGGAGGGGGTGTGCTCGAAGAACTGCTCGAGCAGCAGCAGCTGGGTAATCTCGGTCACAGTCTCCGCTTTGCTACCCAGGAACCAGGTGCGTAAGTCCCGCTGCAGTCGGTGGGCCCACTCAACGTGGGTAGCGCCATTGGGCCGGCGAGAATTCCTGAACTTCGCCCGGCTGGCTTCCGGGGTCACGGCGTACCGGCTCAGCAACGCCCGCTTCACATACGTGTAGTTGATGGCCTCCTCGTCCGGCACCGTGCGGTAGGCCTTGGCGGCCCGACCGGTCAACTTGCACGCCAGGATTCTCACCCAGTCGGCACGGTGTATGTCGTGCACTTGGCACAGGCGTTCAAAGTCCTGGAGGTAACTCTCTATCTCTTCTTCTGTTTCACGGAACTCCTTGAACGCCTGAAAAGGCACTTTGCGCCCGGTGGAACGGTCCGAACGAGGGCTGCTGTCCCGCCGGCCCCGCACCTCAGCCAGCCGTAGCTCGTGCGCACGCTCTTTGTCTCGCTCCACGCGATCCTCTTCACGCTCCTCTTCCTGTCTAATCTCTCGAATCAGACTCTGCATGACGGCCTCCGATGGGGCCGCTCCATAGATGGCAGCCCGCTGCCGCACCTTCCGGTGGAGTTCGCTTTCGTCGGACTCAGCGGGGACAGGTGCCGGTGCGGTGTCAGCGGGTAACACTGCGAACGCCGCCCCTTGATCCAATCTCCGTAGCTCCTCAATCATAACATCCCGGCTTTTGGAGCCCGGGGTACCTCCCCGATTCTCCAGCATGCCATGCAGGACGTCCCGCTTGTAGGCACCGTACTCGGCCATAGGGAGGGTCTCCTTGGGGTCTGCAGAGAGCGATCCCACCGCTGCCACCAGTATGACGGAATGGGTGTTGTCCGCCTGCGGGTGTGCTCTTATCTGCGTGCCCCACAGCGCTTACCGCTGGCCCGACTACCGAGTGGCACGGCACTCGGCGTCTCGTGCGGCCTGGAGTGACCCTGGGGAAGGGTTAGCGGGCGGTGAAGGGGACCCCTGCGTGGAACCAGCCCGACCACTGAGCAACACGGCACTCAGCGTCTCGAGCAGCTGGTTCACTGACCTTGTGTGTGTGGGAGCGTCTGCGGTGCGGGCGTACGGTTACGGGGATCGGATCTTCCCCGGATGAATATTCGGATCTTACGTCGGGGAATATTCGGATGAATATTCGGATTTCACTTGCCGCTCGATATACCGAAGCGCGGTAGACGGGCCGCGCCTTCGGATCGGATCGCGGCACCTCGATCGAATATTCTTAAGTCCGATGACCATACGCTGCACCTCTGTCCTGATGCGGGATGCAGGCACAGGGTGTTCGTTTCGGATCTTCGGTGGATGCCGCACTCTGAGACCGCGCGGGATCTCAGAATATACAGCCGATAATAAAAGTCACCAGGCGAAGCTGAATGCACTAGTAAATCTGCTTTATTTTTCCACATCACCTACATTTATAAACTTTAACACAGTATCAGAACAATGGGAATCCCTGCCCGCCCACACAAGTCCCATTGGCCCTCGCTGGCAGGAGGCACCCGGGCCCCGATTCGTATTGGCGGTTACGAATCGGGGAGTTGCTGATTCGGACCGGATGGTCCGAATCGACCATTTTGCGATTCGACCGGATGGTCTGAATCGGCCATTTTCCGATCCGATCATTCTGACCGGATCCACGAGGCGATGGAAAATGGCGACGGGCAAGGCACATACAAAGGAATTATCAACATTTCACAATACACCAAGGGGGACACTTTTATTACACCACACACAAAACCACATCTAATTAAAATATAAACGGAACTCCGTGAGTGCAACGGCCCCTAATAGTCTATGGCAAAACCCCATCCCCATGAACCGCCCCTGGCTGAGGGTGTTGGGCCATTCCGTGACAACGACCATTTCTGAAGTCCAAATCTACTCTAATTAGTGTGACAATAAGGCGTCACAGTAAGGGATGTGGTATGACAGGCGTCACAGTAAGGGATGTGCTATGACAGTAATGTGTCACTGTAAGGGATGTGCTATGACAGTAAGGTGTCACTGTAAGGCAGTGATTCACAAACCTCTCCTCGGGACCCTCAACCAGGCCAGATATTGCAGATCACCTTGGGGAAATGCAGACTGAATCCTGCAATCACTGAGCAGCGAATCATATCACCTGTGCTGCGCTTCAGATATCTGGAAAAAGTGGCGAGGCAGAGGGTCCTGAGGAAAGGTTTGGGAAACACTGCTGTAAGTGATGTGGTGTGACAGTAAGGTGTCACAGTAAGGGATGTGGTATGACAGTAAGGCGTCACAGTAAGGGATGTGTGACAGTATGGCGTCACTGTAAGGGATGTGGTGTGACAGTATGGCGTCACTGTAAGGGATGTGGTGTGACAGTATGGTGTCACAGTAAGGGATGTGGTGTGACAGTATGGTGTCACAGTAAGGGATGTGGTGTGACAGTAAGGCGTCACTGTAAGGGATGTGGTATGACAGTAAGGCGTCACTGTAAGGGATGTATGACAGCAAGGCGACACAGTAAGGGATGTGGTGTGACAGTAAGGCGTCACAGTACGGGATGTGTGACAGTAAGGCGTCACAGTAAGGGATGTGGTGTGACAGTATGGTGTCACAGTAAGGGATGTGGTGTGACAGTATGGTGTCACAGTAAGGGATGTGGTGTGACAGTAAGGCGTCACTGTAAGGGATGTGGTATGACAGTAAGGCGTCACTGTAAGGGATGTATGACAGTAAGGCGTCACAGTAAGGGATGTGGTGTGACAGGGGTCACTGTAAGTGATGTGGTATGACAGTAAGGCGTCACTGTAAGGGATGTGGTGTGACAGTAAGGCGTCACTGTAAGGGATGTGGTGATTACAGAAAGGCGTCACTGTAAGGGATGTGGTATGACAGTAAGGCGTCACAGTAAGGGATGTAGTGTGACAGTAAGGCGTCACAGTAAGGGATGTGGTGTGACAGTAAGGCGTCACAGTAAGGGATGTGGTGTGACAGTAAGGCGTCACTGTAAGGGATGTGGTATGACAGCAAGGCGTCACTGTAAGGGATGTGGTGTGACAGTAAGGCGTCACTGTAAGGGATGTGGTGTGACAGTAAGGCGTCACAGTAAGGGATGTGGTGTGACAGTAAGGCGTCACAGTAAGGGATGTGGTGTGACAGTAAGACGTCACTGTAAGGGATGAGATGTGACAGTAAGGCGACACTGTAAGGGATGTGGTGTGACAGTAAGGCGTCACTGTAAGGGATGTATGACAGTAAGGCGTCACAGTAAGGGATGTATGACTGGTGTCACTATAAGGGATGTGGTGTGACAGTAAGGCGTCACTGTAAGGGATGTGGTGTGACAGTAAGGCGTCACTGAAAGTGATGTGGTGTGACAGTAAGGTGTCACTGTAAGGGATGTGGTGTGACAGTAAGGCGTCACTGTAAGTGATGTGGTATGACAGTAAGGCGTCACTGTAAGGGATGTATGACAGTAAGGCGTCACAGTAAGGGATGTATGACAGGGGTCACTGTAAGTGATGTGGTATGACAGTAAGGTGTCACTATAAGGGATGTGGTGTGACAGTAAGGTGTCACTGTAAGGGATGTGGTGTGACAGCACTGTAAGGGATGTGGTGTGACAGTAAGGCGTCACTGTAAGGGATGTGTTGTGACAGTAAGGCGTCACTGTAAGGGATGTGGTGTGACAGTAAGGCGTCACTATAAGGGATGTGGTGTGACAGTAAGGCGTCACTGTAAGGGATGTGGTGTGACAGTAAGGCGTCACTATAAGGGATGTGGTGTGACAGTAAGGCGTCACAGTAAGGGATGTGGTGTGACAGTAAGACGTCACTTTAAGGGATGAGATGTGACAGTAAGGCGTCACTGTAAGTGATGTGGTATGACAGCAAGGCGTCACTGTAAGGGATGTGGTGTTAAGGAAAGGGGTCACTGTAAGGGATGTGGTATGACAGCAAGGCGACACTGTGAGGGATGTGGTGTTAAGGAAAGGGGTCACTGTAAGGGATGTGGTATGACAGCAAGGCGACACTGTGAGGGATGTGGTGTTAAGGAAAGGGGTCACTGTAAGGGATGTGGTATGACAGTAAGGCGACACTGTAAGGGAGGAAACACTAAAGAGACATTTACATATGAGTTTACAGAGGAGGAGGTTCTACAGCAGCTGTCTAAAGTAAAGACAAATAAGTCAATGGGGCCTGATGGGATCCACCCCAAGTTATTAAAAGAGCTCAGTGATGTAATAGCAAAACCGTTAACAGATTTATTTAACCAATCCTTGTTAACGGGAGTCGTCCCAGAAGACTGGAAATTAGCAAATGTTGTGCCCATTTACAAGAAGGGTAGTAGGGAGGAATCGGGGAACTATAGGCCAGTTAGTCTTACGTCAATAGTGGGGAAATTAATGGAAACCATGTTAAAGAAAGGATTGTTGAACATCTAAAAACACATAGATTACAGGATCAGAAACAACATGGGTTTACCTCAGGGAGATCATGCCAAACTAATCTTAATGATTTTTTTGATTGGGTAACAAAAATAATAGACACAGGTGGTGCAGTAGACATTGCTTATTTAGATTTCAGTAAGGCTTTTGATACTGTTCCGCATAGAAGCTTATCAATAAATTGCAATCTTTCAGCTTGGATTCCAATATTGTTGAATGGATTAGGCAGTGGCTGAGTGACAGGCAACAGAGGGTTGTGGTAAATGGAGTTTATTCGGCGCAAGGTCTTGTTACCAGTGGGGTACCTCAGGGGTCAGTACTTGGTATTTTTATTAGGGATATTGCAGAAGGTATTAATGGTAAAGTACAGTCCGGTCCAGAAATATTGGGACATGGACACAATTGTAACATCTTTGGCTCTATACACCACCACAATGGAGTTGGAATGAAACAAACACAATGTGCTTTAACTGCAGACTGTCAGCTTTAATTTGAGGGTATGTACATGCAGCTCAGGTGAACGGTGTAGGACTTACAGCAGTTTGCAGATGTGCCTCCCACTTGTTAAGGGACCAAAGGTAATGGGTCAATTGGCTTCTCAGCTGTTCCGTGGCCCAGTGGGTGATATTCCCTCATTACCGCAATTACAATGTGCAGATAAAAGGCCGAGAGTTCATTTCAAGTGTGCTATTTGCATTTGGAATCTGTTGCTGTCAACCCTCAAGAGGAGATCCAAAGAGCTGTCACTATCAGTGGAGCAAGCCATCATTAGGCTGAAGAAACAAAACAAACCCATCAGAGAGATAGCAAGAACATTAGGTGTGGCCAAAACAACTCTTTGGAACACTCTCAAAAAGAAGGAATGCATCGTGAGCTCAGCAACACCAAAAGACCTAGGCCTTCCTGTCAAGGGCACACCTCTTCCTGGTTATTCCCCACCCTTCCTCTTTAAGCTCCACCTTTTCCTCTTAGAGCTCTGCCTTTTCCTCTCTTTATATTAAAAGTGGATACCAAGTGCCTACTTGTATATTTTGTATACCATTTCAAATGTATCAATTAAGATAAATAAAATTATGAAATGTTTAAATTCAAGCATTTTTACAAAGAACAGCCACGCATGTCAAGTATACTGGATCACAGCTGCTCTAATTGGTTGCACAATAAAATCCACAGAAACGTGCACTGCATATGAGCGTATCACAGAGCTGCACAGCAATAAAACCCACAGTAATGTGCAGTGTGTATGAGCGTATCCCAGAGTTCCAGGGCAATAAAACTCACAGTAATATGCAGTGTGTATCACAGAATCTACAGCAATAAAACTCCCAGCAATGCAATGTGCGGTGTGTGTGTCAGCGTATCAGAATTCACAGCAATAAAACTCACAGCAATGCAATGTGTGGTGTCAGTGGCGTAGCGTGGGTTGTCAGCGCCCGGGGCCAGCCAAGAATTGTGCGCCCCCCCCCACCTGTGGACACGTTATCGATATTGCCCCAGCTCTCACATGGATATTGCCCCAGCTCATGGATTTGCCCCCAGCTCATGGATATGCCCCAGCTCACACATGGATTTGCCCCAGCTCACACATGGATATTGCCCCAGCTCATGGATTTGCCCCAGCTCATGGATTTGCCCCAGCTCATGGATATGCCCCAGCTCACACATGGATCTGCCCCAGCTCACACATGGATTTGCCCAGCTCACACATGGATTTGCCCCAGCTCACACATGGATTTGCCCCAAGCTCACACATGGATTGCCCCAGCTCACACATGGATATGCCCCAGCTCACACATGGATTTGCCCCAGCTCACACATGGATTTGCCCCAGCTCACACATGGATTTGCCCCAGCTCACACATGGATTTGCCCCAGCTCATGGATTTGCCCCCAACTCATGGATTTGCCCCCAACTCATGGATTTGCCCCCAGCTCATGGATTTGCCCAGCTCATGGATTTGCCCTCAGGTCATGGATTTGCCCCCAACTCATGGATTTGCCCAGCTCATGGATTTGCCCAGCTCATGGATTTGCCCCCAGCTCATGGATTTGCCCAGCTCATGGATTTGCCCCCAGGTCATGGATTTGCCCCCAACTCATGGATTTGCCCCCCAGCTCATGGATTTGCCCAGTTCATGGATTTGCCCCCAGGTCATGGATTTGCCCCCAGGTCATGGATTTGCCCCCCAGCTCATGGATTTGCCCAGTTCATGGATTTGCCCCCAGCTCATGGATTTGACCAGCTCATGGATTTGCCCGCAGCTCATGGATTTGCCCCCAGCTCATGGATTTGCCCCCAGCTCATGGATTTGCCCAGCTCATGGATTTGCCCAGCTCATGGATTTGCCCCAGCTTACACATGGATTTGCCCCCAGGTCATGGATTTGCCCAGCTTACACATGGATTTGCCCAGCTCTCACCTGGATATTGCTCCAGCTCCGTTAGGGGTTGAGGGGAGAGGGGACCCAGATGCCGGGCAGCGCGGGAGTGCCTGCCCGGTCCTGAAGAGTCCGTCCTGTTGAAGGTGATGCGGCTGCGTGGCGTGCGTGCGCAGGTCACGCGGTCCGGCCAGTCAGGTGGTACAGAGACTCAGTACCACCTGATTAGCCGGACCACGTGACCGGCTGCGCCTGCACGCAGCAGCTTCCCTTTAACAGGACAGACTCTTCAGGACCGGGCAGGCACTCCCGCGCTGCCCGGCACCTGGGTCCCCTCAACCCCCGGGCCAGTTTTAGGGGTGCAAATGCGCCCCTAACAAAACTGCGCCCGGGGCCACGGCCCCCCCAGCCCCCCCCACGCTACGCCACTGTGTGGTGTGTGTTAGCGTATCAGAATCCACAGCAATAAAACTCCCAGCAATGCAATGTGCGGTGTGTATGAGTGCATCAGAATCCACTGCAATAAAACTCCCAGCAAACAGAGTGAATATGAGCACACAGCAATTATTTGTTCTATATTTACCGGCCTCCGTCCACGGTAGGGCTGTGTGCAGAGTCAGCAGGGACTGTGTACGGTCTCAGCATAAGGTCCCTCCAGGCCACGTTAGGATCGTGCCTGTGCGTGGAGCCACCTTGTCAGCAGTGGGGTGCCACTGCCAGAGGGTGCACCGTGGCTTTGATTCCCTTCCCGGTGGGTGTTCAGTCCAGAATAGAGTAAGAGTCCGTGTGAACGAAAGGGCGGGCAGCTGCATGCGTGCGTGTCACGTGGTTCAGCCAGTCAGGTGGTACTGAGACTCAGTACCACCTTACTGGCCAGACCGCGCGACCTGCACGCACGCAGCCTCACCAGGAGCCAGGCAGCTCAATGACAAATTTCTGATCACTGCAGTGCTGGTTAAGGAAATGTCCACCTTAAACAGCAGTAAGCAGACAGGGCTTCATATTCTGCTGATAACCCCCCCCCCTTATCTGCCGTTTACTGTCATCTTCTCTCTCTGCACACAAATCACATCCCCCTCCCCTCTCCTAGAGCTGCTGCGGGGCAGGGGAGGAGCTATGGAGGGAGGAGAGGGGGATTTTTATTCTATTCGGTTTTATTCCGTATGCAAACGCCCTGCTCCGCTGCTCATTGTTTGAGAACACCGCTCAAAGCTGATACACAGTGACCGTGGCACCTCCTAATACCCCCTAATGACACCCCAATAATCACTGGTACCTGGGGCGGCCCGCCCCCTGCCACTCCCCTAAGTACACCACTGCTCTGTGATATGCTCACACACAAGTTTGGTGAACTGCCAGCAAGTACGGTGCTGTTTGAAGGCAGTGCAAATCCCCATAGAGAAGTAATGGTTAATCTATTCAGAGACACCAAACAGCAGAGAAATGGCAGTGAAATGCCCTGATGTTCGGTGGTTTCATTCGACAGGTTTATTCAGGCGAACCCCATAGGTTTCAATGTTAAAAATATTCCCGTTTTTATGAAATATCTAATAAACCATTTATTATTTTAATCTGCAGTAAAAAGTCTTTATTGATTTTTTTTTTAGTACCTTTCAGTAATTTTTCAGATATTTTTTTGGCAGAATTTCCCCCCCTTTTTTTAATAGCGGTTTTTCTTTTTTCTGTAACAGAACTTTTTATTATCATTCATAGGATCTTATATGTAAATTCCAGACATTTTCGTTCAGTAGTTCTTTTGAAAACAGCAGGTCACGGGATTGCGGGGGCTGCATTCAGCGGCCGACTCCTTGCACTTTGGGGACCCTGCGGTGAATGGTGAATTCACTGCAGGGTGGGGAAATTTTATTCCCCGAAGTGCAGGGAACAACAGAACACCAAAATGTTGGCGTCATTTCGGTGCTCTGTGAGTAACCCATTTAGTGGTGAGGTTTTTTGCTGCCCCCTGGAAAGTGAAAGCCTAGGCCTTGCTTACCCAGGACATACTGAAAATTAGTGACATCTCAATGTATCCTTCCTGGTAAAATACTCTGCAAAAGTAAAAAAAAAAAATTAAGGGTGGGGCCACCCAGTGCGGGCTGCCGCCCCCTGGAAAGTGCCGCTCTAGGCCTAGGCCTTGTCTACCTAGGCCTAAATACACCACTGAGTGCCAGCCAGGTCGTGAGGTTCTGCTTCCAGTGCCAGCCAGGTCCTGAAGCATACCTGAGCAGCAGAGGAATCCCAGCAGAAGAAGCAGTGAAGTGGCAAACATCTGGATGTCCATGGTGTGTGACAGACCACTCTATCTTTACAGATTGTTCTCGCCTCATTGATATTCTCGCCGCCGCCTCACAAGCAAACAATGCGCTGAGTTGTGGTTATTGTATATATTTCTGTAGCTGAAGTGGAGCCGGCCTGATACGCAGCCATAGCAAGATACCTATATAGGTTTACTTGAAGAGTTTATTCTATATTGGGTGTTGTTGCTTTTGCTATACGGTGTTTAGTAGACAGATGGAAGGGCAGGAATTTGTACTTTTTGTTGGCTCTCACAGGCCCCATTTGTTTGATTTATGCGGTGGACGGAGACGTAAATAGCAAATAGACCAGAATAAATCTGCTCCATCAATGCGCCCTGTGATTACCAGGGAAATTAAAATCAATACAGCGCATGAGTAACGCGTGTACTGACTCCTCTGAGGGCGGCGCGCACTGCATCCAGGGAGACTGCGGCAGCACAGCCATATCCGGGACTACAGTCAACAAGCTGCCCTGCACGCTGAATATACCATCACGTCAATAAATGCCCTTTATCAGAGGTGCACTATGGGAAATGTTGTGTGATGGATGGAATCCACTGGACTGGTGCACAGACTCCATGTCCTTTAAATGGCCAGTGCCAGGGAGCGGTGAACCCCCAAATACACGCATGATACTGCGTTCCCAAGCATGAGAAATCTTGCAAATGGATCACACCACAACATGGTAGCAATGTGACACCAGAAAAGGGTCCCACCACAACAAGGTAGCAATGTGACACCAGAAAAGGGTCCCACCACAACATGGTAGCAATGTGACACCAGAAAAGGGTCCCACCACAACACGGCTGCAATGTGACACCAGAAAAGGGTCCCACCACAACACGGCTGCAATGTGACACCAGAAAAGGGTCCCACCACAACACGGTGCAATGTGACACCAGAAAAGGGTCCCACCACAACAAGGTAGCAATGTGACACCCGAAAAGGGTCCCACCACAACATGGTAGCAATGTGACACCAGAAAAGGGTCCCACCACAACACGGCTGCAATGTGACACCAGAAAAGGGTCCCACCACAACACGGCTGCAATGTGACACCAGAAAAGGGTCCCACCACAACACGGCTGCAATGTGACACCAGAAAAGCATCCCACCACAACATGGCTGCAATGTGACACCAGAAAAAGGTCCCACCACAACATGGCTGCAATGGGACACTAGAAAAGGGTCCCACCACAACATGGCTGCAATGCGACACCAGAAAAGGGTCCCACCACAACACCCCAACATGGCTGCAATGTGACACCAGAAAAAGGTCCCACCACAACATGGCTGCAATGTGACACCAGAAAAGGGTCCCGCCACAACATGGCTGCAATGTGACACTGAGAAACGTGACACCACAACACCACAAAATGGCTGCCATGTGACACCAGAAAAGGGTCACACCACAACACCACAAAAAGTTTGTCATGCGACAGACACTGCAAAAGGGACACACCACAAGACTTCAAATCAGCTGCACTGCAACACCACAAAATGGTCACTTCACATCACGGCCAAATGACAGTGACAGAGCAACATGGCAGCCACGCCACAAAATGGCTTCACCACAACACTACAGGGTGCCTGCATGGCAAGACAACAAAGTGGCCACACTGCAACACAACCCCCTAAACGGCTGCTGTATATTGTGTCTCCTACATAAAATCTGGATAAACGCTTTGCTCTGAGCAGGGGGTGTGGAGAAACGGTTTCTAGATCATTCTGTGCTTTTCAAGGTGACACGGAGCACCATTTCCTCCTTTATGTAAAGATTTTTACTGACTTAACCCTGCGGCTGCTGGAGGCCGGCGGCGCATCAATTAGTGGAAGCTTCAGTGATCATTAGGAGCGGGGTGTGTGTGTGTGTGTGACTCTATAGAGGCGCGGAGCGACCACACAAAGTGTCCTGTATAACGAGTGACGGGAGCCGGGTCCCTCAGCGTCACCACCGACCCGGTTATTAAAGCCTGGAGGAGAGGACGCGTCTCGCCCTGACACGGGCTGTAATGAGATCATCTAAATTCATATTCTGCACATCCTATAAATGGAGATTTATTACCGTTACTATACGGGACGCTGAATGTGCAGCTCCAGAGCGACGCGGGGCCTTCACACCCACGGAAAAACGCTTTCTATTTACTGACTTTAATAAAACGAGACGCAAATAAACCGCATGTGAAGCCGTTTCTCCATGGACAGGGACCTGGTGACTCTGCAAGCATTCCACCATAAATAAAGAGGACTTGTGGAGCCAGCGGCCCGGCGGCGGGCGGACAAACACTGCATGGACTGCCAAGACGTCACGTGGTGCAGGAGCGCGCCCGGAGCCACTCTGACCTCTGCAAGGAAAGGGTGAAGACACGACTCCACATCCTGCTCCATCACATGAAGGAGGACGTACCGCCAGATATTAACACGGGAACGTGGACACTGCCCCCCCCTCACACCCGCACTCATTTTATGGTCCATGCACTACCACCTGCGCATCCTTTAAAGCAGTGTTTCCCAAACCTGTCCTCAGGACCCTCCGCCTCGCCAGGTTTGCAGGATATGTGAAGCGCAGCACAGGTGAGATGATTCGCTGCTCAGTGATTGCAGGATTCAGTCTGCATTTCCCCCAGGGTGATCTGCAAAACCTGTCCTGGCTGAGAGTCCTGAGGAGAGGCGCAGGAAACACTGCTTTAAAGAGACACTAGCACTTACACAAGCCGTAACCAGATAAACACACCCCAAATAAAAAGAGGAGCCCCTAAAAACACACCCGCACACCCTGAATATATGGAGGAGCCCCTAAAAACACACCCTGAATATATGCAGGAGCCCCTAAAAACACACCCACACCCTGAATATATGGAGGAACCCCTAAAAACACACCCACACACCCTGAATATATGGAGGAACCCCTAAAAATACACCCGCACACCCTGAATATATGGAGAAGTCCCTAAAAACACCCCACACACTGAATATATGGAGGAACCCCTAAAAACACACCCGCACACCCTGAATATATGGAGGAACCCCTAAAAACACACACCGCACACCCTGATATATGGAGGACCCCTAAAAATACACCCACATCCTGAATATATGGAGGAACCCTAAAAACACCCATACACCCTGAATATATGGAGGAACCCCTAAAAGCACACCCGCACACCCTGAATATATGGAGGAGCCCCTAAAAACACACCCTGAAAATATGGAGGAACCCCTAAAAACACACCTGCACACCCTGAATATATGGAGGAGCCCCTAAAAACACACCTTGAATATATGGAGGAGCCCCTAAAAACACACCCACACACCCTGAATATATGGAGGAACCCCTAAAAACACACCTACACACCCTGAATATATGAAGGAACCCCTAAAAACACACCCACACACCCTGAATATATGGGAGAACCCCTAAAAACACACCCACACACCCTGAATATATGGAGGAACCCCTAAAAACACCCGCACACCCTGAATATATGGAGGAACCCCTAAAAACACACCCGCACACCCTGAATATATGGAGGAACCCCTAAAAACAACCCACACACCCTGAATATATGGAGGAACCCTAAAAACACACCGCACACACCCTGAATATATGGAGGAACCCCTAAAAACACACCCACACACCCTGAATATATGGAGGAACCCCTAAAAACACACCCGCACACCCTGAATATATGGAGGAACCCCTAAAAACACACCCATACACCCTGAATATATGGAGGAACCCCTAAAAGCACACCCGCACACCCTGAATATATGGAGGAGCCCCTAAAAACACACCCTGAATATGTTATAGCTGACTATACTAAACCTGTGATATCACTTTAACTAGTGGCTCCGCCCAGGATGACACAGGTCAGAGGGCACGGCAGCCATCTTCAGGGTCAGTCAGTGTGATGCAGTAATGAAGGCAGATGCATGATCCTGTGTTCCTGTAGTTATCCAAGCCTGTATATAACAGTAAGTGTCCTGCAATAAAGCAATGGTGAACCTGACAGCCTCATATCTGAACAAGCAGAGATCATAACAGTGGCGACGAGAATGAGATTTGTAAAGGTCTGCTCAGCCTGAAGAAAAAAAAAAAAAAAAACAGGGATTGAAAGCCAGATAAAGCACACACAGCCATCCAGCAGCAAGATCATGGCACTGATAGGCACATTAACTGAGTTTGATGGAGAGAAAACTTCCTGGAGCTCCTGGGCTGAGAGATTAGAGCAGTATTTCAGTGCTAACACCA
>RXON01004413.1:0-39617 GCA_009667805.1 Leptobrachium leishanense | reverse complement strand
TTCCCTACACAGAGAACTCCCTGACGGCCAACTTCCCTACACGGCCAACTTCCCTACACAGAGAACTCCCTGACGGCCAACTTCCCTACGCGGTCAACTTCCCTACACAGAGAACTCCCTGACGGCCAACTTCCCTACGCGGCCAACTTCCCTACACAGAGAACTCCCTGACGGCCAACTTCCCTACGCGGCCAACTTCCCTACACAGAGAACTCCCTGACGGCCAACTTCCCTACACGGCCAACTTCCCTACACAGAGAACTCCCTGACGGCCAACTTCCCTACACGGCCAACTTCCCTACACAGAGAACTCCCTGACGGCCAACTTCCCTACACGGCCAACTTCCCTACACAGAGAACTCCCTGACGGCCAACTTCCCTACACGGCCAACTTCCCTACACAGAGAACTCCCTGACGGCCACCTTTCAGACATCCAAAATCCCATAGGCTAACCGGAACCCTACTCCCTAACCCCCTAAACATAGCTCTAACCCCCCTAAACCTAGCCCTAACCCCCTAAACCTAGCCCTAACCCTAACCCCCTAAATCTAGCCCTAACTCTAACCCCCCCTAAATCTAGCCCTAACCCTAACCCCCTAAACCTAACCCCCTAAATCTATCCCTAGCCCCCTAAGCCTAACCCTCCTAAATCTAGCCCTAACCCTAACCCCCTAAACCTAACCCACTAAATCTAGCCCTAACCCTAACCCCCTAAACCTAGCCCTAACCTCCTAACCCTAACCCCCAAAATCTAACCCTAACCCCCTAAAGCTAGCCCTAATCCCCCTATATCTAGCCCTAACCCTAACTCCTTAAACCTAACCCTAACCCACCTAAACCTAGCCCTATCCCCCTATACCTGGCCCTAACCCTAACCCCCTAAACCTAGCCCTAACCCTAACCCCCATAACCTATCCCTAACCCCCTAAACCTAGCCCTAACCCTAACCCCCCTAAACCTAGCCATAATCCCAATAAACCTAGCCCTAACCCCCTTAAACCTAGGGTTAGGGTGTTAGTATTAGGGTTAGCCGCTGAGATTTTGAATGTCTGGAAGTTGGTCGTGTAGGGAAGTTTGGATGTCCGGCAGTTGTCCTGTCTGGAAGTTGGCTGTCGGGATGTTGGCATTAGGGAAGCTGGCTGTAGGGATTTTGTCCAGCACCCACTTTAAAAACACACATCGTTTGTAATATGCAGATTAAAGAAGATTCCCCTTTTTGTTTCTAGTTGCTCCGGTTTTGGAGAGCCCTATACAATTCCTCATCAGTGACCCAGAAGAGGTGCAGTGTGTCCTGAAACTGAACAACTTCTCTCCTAAAGACATTACCATTAAATGGACTACAGGAAAACAGAACGAAAACACAATACTGTGCGATCAGGAGGAAGTGACAGAGCAAAGTGACAGTGACAGTTTATATAGTATTGTCAGTCGGTGTAAAATCCCCTGGGATCTCTTCCAGCGCTCAGTGTGGGTGACTTGGCATCATGTGTCTCTGGATGAGCCTGGACGAATAGGGCTGCATGTAACAGGTAAGGGGGGGGGGGCACATCTTGCACCGCGCATGGAGCCTCCAAACTCCACTTATGGTAAAGTGCCACCTGTTGTCTGTTATAGAGGTTTCTAATATGTGTTTTGTTGTAGCTTAATTAACCCTTTCCCACCGCAGGGCCTTCCATGCCGTCCCTGCAGCGGGTGGACTTAGAAGAAGCAGGGTGTACTTGTACACCCCGATGAATTCAATGGGCCGCTCGGCCCCTCCCCGCAGGCGGCATGCACCTTGTGACGTTGGCTGCTGCTAGATGGCCTGAGCTCAGGTCACCCCCTGCAGCTAATGACACGCGTTGAGCGTCAGCTGCGTTGGTGGGCCAAAGCAGAGACCTGCTGCAGCACCTGGTGAAGGTGCATTAACCCATCCCACCAGGCGACACCCGCCGGGTGTTAAGGTGTTAATCCAGTAAAACCTTTTTATTTTACAACATTAAAATGAGTTGTGTGGAGCTGTGTTAGCGAGTGGACGCATGTTGCAGAGCTCCTGCTTAATTACCGACATTCAGCTATTTTTTCCACTCGTTTTCCTCAGGATTGCTCCCCCCTACTACCGGACTGCCTAGTAAGCCCTGGTGGACATTTCTGTGCACCCGGTGGGGAAATTTTTGACCCGGAGGGTTGGGGCCTATACTTCGGGCCTATTCTACCTGGCCTTATCGGAAGCGATTGTGTGATTTGGCGGTGTTTTCCGGTGTCTTTCTGCTGCTAACATGGGTAAGAAACTACCCCAATGCCCTCACCAGACTGTTGGCCCTGGTCAAAGGGACATAAGAGAATCGATGGCTGGTGGACCTGTCTCCCGGAAGGCAACGGCCTCACTTTCTTTCCCGTCCGGCTATGACTCCACGGCGGATGAGGACCCCTCCTGGGCCACGGGAGATGGATTGGGTATGTCCTGGGTTATCCCGCCATCCCAGTCACTGGGATCGCTCCCACTTACTGCGCCCGCCAAAAAAAGAGCGCAAAAAAAATGTAAGGCCGCGTTGGCGGCGTCTTCGAAGGTCTTGGCGGCACAGTATGATTCCTCAGAAGGGGACTCGGCAAAAGAGCAGCTACTCTCCGCCGCATGTAGCGAGGCCTCGGTGGGTGACGGCTCTGCTCCGGGGACCCAGGAACCGGGAACATTGGTGGGACCTCCTGGATCTGGCAGTGTTACACAGATTGCGGAGGAGGATGACAATCTCCCCTCTATGAAGGGGGACCTCCGTCAGATTCTGGAGGAAATAAGAGGCATGTGGAGACCGGAGGTGGCGGCAGTACGAGCGGAGGTGGAGGTGCTCCGAGCGCAAGTAACAGAGGTGAGAGGGAAGACTGATGGGGTAGCTCAGGAGCAGTCTCACCTTTCTGACCAGCTAACCGTCCTCCGCTCCCAGGTGGAAACCCTAACTCGCTCGGTGGAAACTTTGGAGTCTCGTCACCGACGCCGAAACGTCCGGGTCAGAGGCATCCAAGCCTCAGTATTAGCTGACGATTTGCTGCCCTACGTGGAACGACTGGCGCTTCAGGTCTCAGGACTGCCCCCTACGAAACCTGAGCTAGTTGGAGCGGCGTTTCGGGTCCGGAAGGCGGCGGCGCCCAGAGGGGTTCCTGGGGACGTAGTGGTTGTTTTTCCGAGACGTTGCCCTGAAGGCAAAGCTTATGTCTTCCCCCGGCGCCCGAGACCCCATGCTATTTGAAGGAACAACTTTAGCATTATACCACGACCTGCCGTTTTTGACCTTGATGGCCCGCCGGAGGTTCTGTGACGTGACGACTGTTCTCCGCAGTAAGGGGGATTCGGTATCACTGGGGGCTGGCTGGCTCTTTAGTGGTGACCCACAACAATATACCGTACACGGTTACTGATCCCGAATCAGCCTGGGCTGACCTCGCGGCTGCGAGCGTCTCGCCAAGCCCATCAGAAGCCCGGCCGGGTTGAGACATGTCACTACCTTTATTTTTAAGCTCTGGACAATCTTTGTCTTCAGTGCTTTTTCAAGTTTGACAGTTTCTCCACATTTTGACATATCCCCTTATTTTACATTTGATATGGACTCTTGTCTTGTTTTTGCTGTTGTTTCCCCGTTCATCTGGAGTTACAGATTTACCTTATTATATACCCTTCATGCTTCCGTTTTGGGCCTCGGATGTGAGGAGTTCCCCTCCTCCTAAAATCCCCCCCCATCTTACTCACTCCCTCCCTGTCCCCTCCCCACACACCCTCTTACCTTCCCCCTTCCTTTTGATTTTTATTTTGTATTTTTATCTCGCTTCAGGTTTTTGTTTTTTTCTGAGTGGTCCAGATTCCCCTCTTTTACCATCTTGTGCCTAGTTACCACACGTGATATTGCTTTGTATTTGGTTACTTGTTTTGCAGGCCCAGTGGGGTCGTATCCTCGTTTTGAGTACGTGAGACTGTTTTATAATTCTATAAATAAAGAATTACAAAAAAAAAAAAATGAGTTGTGTGGGTTTCTGTAGCTCCATATCTGCCTGCGCAGGTTGGAAAATGTACACACACACACACACATACACACACACACACAAACTGTATATATATAGCAGTGAGGCAATCTGCTGCTGGAGCTGATATTGCTGCTATACGCTGACGCTCTCCGTCCGTTCCGCTGGTGAGTTAAAAGACCTGACACCAATAGATGTGGATAAGGATCTGCAGTATATCTGTAATATGATGGGCACGAAAATATTCCATACTGTGTGAGTGCGGTCCCACTGGGGCTCATACACCAGTATTACGTGCAGTATAACGCTATGATTGTCTTTTAATGTTTTATCCTGTACAGACTTCACTTCATTTACTTTGTTGCTGTATTGTCGGGCCTTGGGAGGAGGCGTATGGAAGTCTAAGGATACATATATACACACATACACATTTTTCTTCCGTCCCCCCCATTTTCTCTCTCCTATAAGGAGCACTTTTTGCTTTTTATTGCAATACTGATCCTGTTCTCTGTGTTATCTGTGGATGGATCCATCATTCGGCAGGTTTTTGGGAGCAGGAACAGGTCTGTGTCTCACAGGGGACGCACCAAGATATTCTGGATATCTAGAGATATACATTAGTTATTCAGAGCCCTCTGGATTGTAAGCTCCTCTGATCAGAGCCGTTACACCTCATGTGTCCGTCCTGTAAGACAGTTTGTATATTTATTACTTTCATTTTGTTCTTTATTTTAAAGCTCTCAGTGCTCTATAAATCCTAATGATCATTATTATTTGCTGCTGATGCCCCAGAGAGTGGAGTTAATCGATGACTTTGACAGTTTCTTCATATCTGTATATTATTGATACATTGTTTTTTTCAGTTTTCTGTCCTTTATATCGTATGTTACAGATTTTCCCTGGCGTCCCGTCCTCGGTGAGATAGAAATCGATGCTCTGGATCACGGCACAGAATCCAAACTGCAGTGTAAAATCTCTGGATATTTCCCCGACGCTCTGACTGTGACCTGGTTAAAGAAAGAAGAAAGCAATGAATGGGTTAATGTTAAATATGATCCTCATTACCAGATCCCAGATCTCCAGCATGTGAAGCAGCAGGATCACACATACAGCTGCATGGCGCGTCTGGATTTCATTCCATCCTATGAGTCGGATGATGGAGCAGTATTTATCTGCAGAGTGGAGCATCCCAGCCTGAAGGGGGCGATAGAGAGAAGAACCGAACCACTACATGTGACGGGTGAGTCCATTATATGTAAAATAGTAACAAATAATCGTGTTTCTGAAGTAAAAGTATAAAAGCAAATGCAGATAAAAATAACTCCTCTACTCGCGCTTTAACGTTACACATGGAGTTATTTCTGATCATTATTGCTTTTTAGGCTCAGTTTAATTTCGGAAAAAGATATTTGTGAGTTTTGACCAATACTTTTTATCTAAACAGCAGGTGATCCATTTGAACGGATTTGACCATAATCGAAAACCAAAACATTGTCCTATTCTGGTGCTCTCTCATTCGCCGAACTTCAGGGAATCAAACTCGCCGACCCTGCGGTGAATTCAGCATTAACCATAGGGTCCCCGAAGTGCAGGGAAAAGCGGAACGCATTCTGAAAAACCACCGCAAGCCCGCCGAATGCACCTGACGATCCTCCCAAAATCGCTGAGGGCATCCGAAATAAGTATTTCACTGTATTTTGCAGGCAATTTGCCAATATTTGGCGAACTGCCAGCTTTTTAGCCGTATGGTCACGAAATTGCACCGTACAGGGAAATTGACTCAGGATAAAGAGTGTCCCTTTATCTTGTGGTCAGGATGCATGGAGTGCCGCTCCCCCAATCTGGCAGAAAGCTGAGTGAAGTGGAGGAGTTTCCTCTATCCCATCCAGCATCACCAGCACGGGGAAAATTGAAATTCACCAGATCATTCACTAGTGACATGGGTACGCAAAGAGAGTGTGACATCACCCAGAAAAGCAAGTGATCTCATAGAGGCAGCTGATGGATCGGATTTGCTCATGCACGCCTCTGCGATCCATTGCTCTGTGCAGGCGCTACCGAACCTGTGTATGTAAAGTGTGCGAGTCCCATGATCCCTCGCAATTTGCGGTTCCTACACATGTTGTGTAAGAGTGTAAATTGCACAGAGAAGCTTCAGGAACGTCTGGATTTGGGAGTCCTTGAGCAGAAAAGGAGGAGCAGCGCGCGGCGAGGGAGAAAAGGTGAGTAAAACCACTTAATAAAGCTTGTCAGCAGCATCTACCAATTACTTAAGAGCTCTGTTTTTATATTGAATGTCCTTTTAATTCTGGTTAATGAGTCTTTTGGAAAATCCATGGTTTATATGTGGGAGTCAGCGGGAGATTTCTGCCAGAAGAACCATTTACCTTCCAGCACTTACTCTGAGTCCAGACCTCAAAAATGTCACCGACCGCGGAGAGTAACGCACAGGGAAGGAGGGAGCCGAGTATCTGGAAGGAACTGAGACTGGGGGGGGGAGGGGGTAGGGACAACGACGACATGTCTCTGTGTGATATCGGAGGTGGATCAGGTCTGCGTCTCATATTTACACAGACGTGTTCTGACACAATGTGATATTTTATGATTATGATGCCATCGCGCTGCATGAATAAGGTGACAGCGGAATCTTTACAACGTTAATGTGATTCTTACATGTTTTCCAGCTTCAAATTTCACGAAAGTAATGAGTTATATACCCGTATAACAAAGAAAAGACACGAAATAACGTCGAGAAAGACATTATAACGTGTGAGAATCCCCTCTACTGGTGAACACGCAGACATTATAACGCGTGAGAATCCCCTCTACTGGTGAACACGCAGACATTATAACGCGTGAGAATCCCCTCTACTGGTGAACACGCAGACATTATAACGCGTGAGAATCCCCTCTACTGGTGAACACGCAGACATTATAACATGTGAGAATCCCCTCTACTGGTGAACACGCAGACATTATAACGCGTGAGAATCCCCTCTACTGGTGAACACGCAGACATTATAACGTGTGAGAATCCCCCTCTACTGGTGAACACGCAGACATTATAACATGTGAGAATCCCCCTCTACTGGTGAACACACAGACATTATAACGCGTGAGAATCCCCCTCTACTGGTGAACACGCAGACATTATAACATGTGAGAATCCCCTCTACTGGTGAACACGCAGACATTATAACGTGTGAGAATCCCCTCTACTGGTGAACACTCAGACATTATAACATGTGAGAATCCCCCTCTACTGGTGAACACGCAGACATTATAACGCGTGAGAATCCCCCTCTACTGGTGAACACGCAGACATTATAACATGTGAGAATCCCCTCTACTGGTGAACACGCAGACATTATAACGTGTGAGAATCCCCTATACTGGTGAACACGCAGACATTATAACGTGTGAGAATCCCCCTCTACTGGTGAACACGCAGACATTATAACGCGTGAGAATCCCCTCTACTGGTGAACACGCAGACATTATAACGCGTGAGAATCCCCCTCTACTGGTGAACACGCAGACATTATAACGTGTGAGAATCCCCTCTACTGGTGAACACTCAGACATTATAACGTGTGAGAATCCCCTCTACTGGTGAACACGCAGACATTATAACGTGTGAGAATCCCCTCTACTGGTGAACACTCAGACATTATAACGTGTGAGAATCCCCTCTACTGGTGAACACGCAGACATTATAACGTGTGAGAATCCCCTCTACTGGTGAACACGCAGACATTATAACATGTGAGAATCCCCTCTACTGGTGAACACGCAGACATTATAACATGTGAGAATCCCCTCTACTGGTGAACACGCAGACATTATAACGTGTGAGAATCCCCTCTACTGGTGAACACGCAGACATTATAACGTGTGAGAATCCCCTCTACTGGTGAACCTGCAGACATTATAACGCGTGAGAATCCCCTCTACTGGTGAACATGCAGACATTATAACGTGTGAGAATCCCTCTACTGGTGAACACGCAGACATTATAACGTGTGAGAATCCCCTCTACTGGTGAACACGCAGACATTATAACGCGTGAGAATCCCTCTACTGTGAACACGCAGACATTATAACACGTGAGAATCCCCTCTACTGGTGAACACGCAGACATTATAAAGCGTGAGAATCCCCTCTACTGGTGAACACGCAGACATTATAACGCGTGAGAATCCCCTCTACTGGTGAACACGCAGACATTATAACGCGTGAGAATCTCCTCTACTGGTGAACACGCAGACATTATAACGTGTGAGAATCCCTCTACTGGTGAACACGCAGACATTATAACGCGTGAGAATCCCCTCTACTGGTGAACACGCAGACATTATAACGCGTGAGAATCCCCTCTACTGGTGAACACGCAGACATTATAACGCGTGAGAATCCCCTCTACTGGTGAACACGCAGACATTATAACACGTGAGAATCCCCTCTACTGGTGAACACGCAGACATTATAACGCGTGAGAATCCCTCTACTGTCTACAGTGAACACGCAGACATTATAACGTGTGAGAATCCCCTCTACTGGTGAACACGCAGACATTATAACGTGTGAGAATCCCCTCTACTGGTGAACATGCAGACATTATAACGTGTGAGAATCCGCTCTACTGGTGAACATGCAGACATTATAACGTGTGAGAATCCCCTCTACTGGTGAACACGCAGACATTATAACGCGTGAGAATCTCCTCTACTGGTGAACACGCAGACATTATAACGTGTGAGAATCCCCTCTACTGGTGAACACGCAGACATTATAACGTGTGAGAATCCCCTCTACTGGTGAACACGCAGACATTATAACGCGTGAGAATCCCCTCTACTGGTGAACACGCAGACATTATAACGCGTGAGAATCCCCTCTACTGGTGAACACGCAGACATTATAACGTGTGAGAATCCCCTCTACTGGTGAACACGCAGACATTATAACGCGTGAGAATCCCCTCTACTGGTGAACACGCAGACATATAACGTGTGAGAATCCCCTCTACTGGTGAACAGCAGACATTATAACGCGTGAGAATCCCTCTACTGGTGAACACGCAGACATTATAACGTGTGAGAATCCCCTCTACTGGTGAACACGCAGACATTATAACGTGTGAGAATCCCCTCTACTGGTGAACATGCAGACATTATAACGCGTGAGAATCCCCTCTACTGGTGAACATGCAGACATTATAACGTGTGAGAATCCCCTCTACTGGTGAACATGCAGACATTATAACGCGTGAGAATCCCCTCTACTGGTGAACATGCAGACATTATAACGTGTGAGAATCCCCCTTACTACTGGTGAACACGCAGACATTATAACGCGTGAGAATCCCCTCTACTGGTGAACACGCAGACATTATAACGTGTGAGAATCCCCTCTACTGGTGAACATGCAGACATTATAACGCGTGAGAATCCCCTCTACTGGTGAACATGCAGACATTATAACGTGTGAGAATCCCCTCTACTGGTGAACATGCAGACATTATAACGCGTGAGAATCCCTCTACTGGTGAACATGCAGACATTATAACGTGTGAGAATCCCCTCTACTGGTGAACACGCAGACATTATAACGCGTGAGAATCCCTCTACTGGTGAACACTCAGACATTATAACATGTGAGAATCCCCTCTACTGGTGAACACGCAGACATTATAACATGTGAGAATCCCCTCTACTGGTGAACACGCAGACATTATAACATGTGAGAATCCCCTCTACTGGTGAACACGCAGACATTATAACGCGTGAGAATCCCCTCTACTGGTGAACACGCAGACATTATAACGCGTGAGAATCCACTCTACTGGTGAACACGCAGACATTATAACGTGTGAGAATCCCCTCTACTGGTGAACACGCAGACATTATAACGTGTGAGAATCCCCTCTACTGGTGAACACGCAGACATTATAACGCGTGAGAATCCCCTCTACTGGTGAACACGCAGACATTATAACACGTGAGAATCCCCTCTACTGGTGAACACGCAGACATTATAACGTGTGAGAATCCCCTCTACTGGTGAACATGCAGACATTATAACGTGTGAGAATCCGCTCTACTGGTGAACATGCAGACATTATAACGTGTGAGAATCCCCTCTACTGGTGAACACGCAGACATTATAACGCGTGAGAATCTCCTCTACTGGTGAACACGCAGACATTATAACGTGTGAGAATCCCCTCTACTGGTGAACACGCAGACATTATAACGTGTGAGAATCCCCTCTACTGGTGAACACGCAGACATTATAACGCGTGAGAATCCCCTCTACTGGTGAACACGCAGACATTATAACGCGTGAGAATCCCCTCTACTGGTGAACACGCAGACATTATAACGTGTGAGAATCCCCTCTACTGGTGAACACGCAGACATTATAACGCGTGAGAATCCCCTCTACTGGTGAACACGCAGACATTATAACGTGTGAGAATCCCCTCTACTGGTGAACATGCAGACATTATAACGCGTGAGAATCCCCTCTACTGGTGAACACGCAGACATTATAACGGTGTGAGAATCCCCTCTACTGGTGAACACGCAGACATTATAACGTGTGAGAATCCCCTCTACTGGTGAACATGCAGACATTATAACGCGTGAGAATCCCCTCTACTGGTGAACATGCAGACATTATAACGTGTGAGAATCCCCTCTACTGGTGAACATGCAGACATTATAACGCGTGAGAATCCCCTCTACTGGTGAACATGCAGACATTATAACGTGTGAGAATCCCCTCTACTGGGAACACGCAGACATTATAACGCGTGAGAATCCCCTCTACTGGTGAACACTCAGACATTATAACATGTGAGAATCCCCTCTACTGGTGAACACGCAGACATTATAACATGTGAGAATCCCCTCTACTGGTGAACACGCAGACATTATAACATGTGAGAATCCCCTCTACTGGTGAACACGCAGACATTATAACGCGTGAGAATCCCCTCTACTGGTGAACACGCAGACATTATAACGCGTGAGAATCCACTCTACTGGTGAACACGCAGACATTATAACGTGTGAGAATCCCCTCTACTGGTGAACACGCAGACATTATAACGTGTGAGAATCCCCCTCTACTGGTGAACACGCAGACATTATAACGCGTGAGAATCCCCTCTACTGGTGAACACGCAGACATTATAACACGTGAGAATCCCCTCTACTGGTGAACACGCAGACATTATAACGTGTGAGAATCCCCCTCTACTGGTGAACACTAGGGATGTGCGTTTCGGGTTTCGGAATTTCGGAATTTTCACGAAATTTCCCGATTCGTGTTTTCGGATGCGGCCGAATTTCCGAAAAATTTTAGATCCGAAAATTTCAGATCCGAAATGTTTTTCCGAGCCGAAACGAAAATTTTCGGATTTTTCGAATGGACTTGAAATGTGTCAAACGAGGAGAACAGATTTTCCGAAAAACGAAAATTTTCCGTAAAACGAAAATTTTCGGAAAAACGAAAATTTTGTAAAAACGAAAATTTCTGGAAAACGAAAATTTTGTAAAAACGAAAATTTCTGAAAAACGAACATTTTTCGAAAAAACGAAAAGTCGATACAAAAAACGGGCAAAATGACACGAAAAATACGAAAAATGGTCGATATTCCGAAAAATGTGCAATTCCGAAAAACGAAAATTTCCGAAATTACGAAAAGTCGATACAAAAACCGAGCACAGTGACACGAAAATACGAAAAATGGTCGAAATTCCGAAAAAAAAATGTACCCGAAAAACGTGCCGAACCGAATCGAATCGAAACCGAAATCGGTCGAAACGGGCCGAATCGAAAAGTTTAAAAATCCGAAAAATCGAACCGAATCGAACCGAAAAAAAAATCGGTGCACAAGCCTAGTGAACACGCAGACATTATAACGTGTGAGAATCCCCTCTACTGGTGAACACGCAGACATTATAACGTGTGAGAATCCCCTCTACTGGTGAACACGCAGACATTATAACGCGTGAGAATCCCCTCTACTGGTGAACACGCAGACATTATAACACGTGAGAATCCCCTCTACTGGTGAACACGCAGACATTATAACGTGTGAGAATCCCCTCTACTGGTGAACACGCAGACATTATAACGCGTGAGAATCCTCTCTATTGGTGAACACTCACTGTGCGATGCTTTCATTCATATAAAAGGTATTAATAAACCTGGAATTTAGGGGAAATTATCCTGATTTATGGCAAATCCCCCGTTTCCCGCCTCTCGTCTATTCTGCGGGGAATGTTTAATACATTTGTTATTTCTTTTATGTATGTTTAGATTTCTGTAATGTTTTGTTACATTGTTATAAGGTGCCTGACATTAGAGTTTAATACGTATATGATAAATGCTGCTCGTTTTTCCCGGGATGTGAAAGGAATCCGGCCTTATCTCAGGAATGGGACGCGGCGCTTTACGCTGTCACGTTCTTTAACATGTTTCTTTAGATTGTATGTCACATGTAGCACATTGTATAATATATTACCAGGTGCATTCTGGGATATGAGGTATAAAAGACGCACATATTGTGTGTATATGTATATTTTTATATGGATTAATAAATAAAAGTGATTTTTTATTTGAAGTCGTCGTGTTGGTGTCATTGTGGACTTATCTTTATTGTATGAGACCCTTGGAGCGTCTCCACATGTTTAATATATTTATATTATTACCATTTATAGTTAATAATTCTAAGTAAACTTGTTTAAAAGAAGCAATAAATATTTTCTTTCTTTTCTCCTCGAGTATTAGGATTCCTTTTATCTCTCGTGTTCTTCCTATATGTTTCCAGGTACGTTCATCATTTTAAAGGTGTTAGTGACTGATTTAACTTCAGACATTCTGGTTTATTTTCTATACCTAGGAGACATTTAGGGCCATATTACATTGCTCACTGTGAGGACACTGACTGGTCAAACCTGCGCCTGCAGCTCTTCCTGTAGCGTCCCTATGTTAGCGAGATTTTACCGGGCAGTCGCTACTTCAGCATCGTAACCCAGCGCTACTCTCGGTGATACTCACGGCAGCGCTTCTGCGCCTGAATCCCCCAATCCCACCTCCCCAGGCTGAATTGTGGGTTTAGACAGGATGGTCCAGTGGAGGGAGTCTGGGAATTGAGCAGTGTCAGTTCTCTATGTATACTTCGTGGTTTTTTTACTCAAAAAAATAAAAGTTAAACTGAGCTGGGCTGTGCTTGTCTCTGAATCTCTCTCCCTGATTGGCTGCCTCTGTCCTCCCGGCCCGCGCCTTTTATCCAATCTGGATTAGTTTAATCGTTGTTTTTGGACGCAGTAACCACAGTGACAGTAAAGAAGAATTTGTCTCATTTTTACCTTTGGATATTTTAATGCAATTTATATATATATATATAATGAAAACACTTTTATAAAAGCCGTCATTTCCTGTCTGGAATTCCCATGTAATCTGCATTTTGGTGTCCAGGAAACGGGATATTTACTTAAAGGGCTTAAATATGAATTTAAATCAACTCGGAATATTCTAACAACGTAAAGTCAAACTGTAGCTTTCCCATAGGATGATAAAGTCACAGTTAACCCCTTCACTGCAACAATCTTGCACACAATCATTCCACAATCATCTTCGTACATTTGTGAATGAATTACAGAATATCATCGATGCGCTGAATGCAGGCAGAGTCATTCAGGAAGATTGAGCGCTGGAGATAGATCCACCACCGGCTAGAGTCAAATTCTCCTATCGGTTTGGACAGACGATCGATCCAGTCTCCAGCACTGAAGGATGTGTGAATGTGTGTGTCTACATGTGTGCAACAAACGTAAGAAGTGTCACCCACGCTCACATCATATAAACCAACATACTGGGAGATTTTTGGTTTATGTAAACGGCCATAGAAACAATAAGCCACCGCCACGTCAAGGCAACCGACGTGTGATGGAAATATCACGGCAGCTACAGATGACAGGATGCTGCTCACAAATAATCAAACGCCTTTAATTGGCATTGTGTGAATTATTAGATCCTTTATCTATCTCTACCTATACACTAACATTTTTATCTTGCACTCCGCGTCTCCTTTGCGCTTGTTTGTCTCTGTGCGACCATGTCCAGGCAGTCGTCCAATACAATAATAAATGGAGAGCTCCCAGGAGGTCCTGTGATCTGCTGCCATTCAAATAGTTCATGTTACAGCATCGATATTTTAATCCACATCAGGATTTTTAACAGATCAATATCTCACACAAAGGGGTCTATTCACAAAGCACTGAAATTTCGGTGCTTTGAATTTTGGCCCATTTTTTTTGGCACACTTTGACGATTCCATTTTGCCGAAAATGTGGTGCATTCACTAATCACTGAATAATCACCATATTCGCCAAGAACGGAGCCCCCTAAGCTGTTACTGGACGTCGGCAAAAAGCGCTAAATTGGCCTCGGCGATTCCACTGAAGTAAAAATAAGAATTTTTTAAAAATGAAATGTCATGTTCTCCGGACAGACGGTTAAACCAATAATAATGTTTTAAAAATGTGTCGGAATAAAAAAAGGTCCTTTAAAACAATAATAAAATGCTCTGTTAAAAAATAATAGAAAAACATCTTTAAATTTTTTTAAAAAAAAATCAAAAATGTATTTTAAAAAATAACAAAAAGGTCTTTAAAAAGATTAAAAAATATAAAGGTTTTTTGCAGAATATAAAAATAAATGGTTTTTAAATATTTTTTTAGACATGATATTTTATTTATTACGATGAAACCTACGGGATTCGCCTGTTTAAACCAGTCAAATAGAAACAATGAAATCAGGTCATTTTGCTGAAATTTCGGTGCAGTTCGGCGTCCTGTGAACACACAAGCCATTAGTTATTAATGGGACAATTTTGGTGCTACCCAATTTTGGCGAATTGCATCGTATTTTTCCTGTATTTGGCAAATTGACAGCTTTATGAAATCACGAATTGCACCGAAATTGCAGATGTGTTGCAATTCACCGCTCGGTGCAATTCGGTGGCAAATTCGGATGTTAGTGAATAACCTCTATAGAGCAGCGTAAACCCAGAATGCCCCTCTCTGGCGGAGAAGCTGCGTCCTGTTCCTCCCTATCAGAGAGTCCTGTAAATGGACAATCCCCATCACCCGGAGCGTTGGTAACTGGTCTCCAGAACGTGTCGGACCACTGGTTTGTATGATTGCTGTCATGGTTTGTGCAGCAGGTAAACAGGTATGAGCCATAACGTGTTGAATGTAGGCCCTGCAGGCGGGTATACCGGTGCGGTGAACGTGACTTATTAACCTCACAGTGAAGCGGGATCACAGGTTTACGAGGGCGCAGTATAGAATGTGACAAAAAGGAACAGGTTTTCACACACTACCTATTACGCCGGAGGGACCAGATGAGGAGCATCATGGGAACACAGTTTGTGCTGAAACCAAGTAGAGGCGTCATCGCACAGTGTGACAGCAGGTATGCAGGAGGACCTGTTTACAGGGAGCACACCTTTATACCAGAGGTTCTGCCCGGCTGTGAGCAGCACAAAAACCAGGCCTGGATATATGAATGGTTAACAAAGAGTCAGTTGGAGAATACATGAAATGGGCTGGTCATGGTCAGCTAAGGGTAGATTCAAACCACACTTCAATCCATAAAGAGCCAGTTTAAACACAGGTCCTCTTACACTTCTCCTGTGCTCCTGACCAAAGCATGTGACAACTGGCCTCTCTGAGGGTTTTCCTATTTCAAGAACGTTTATTGAGGAACCCTTGGAGTACAGTTGTCATGGTCTTGCTCATGGAAACCAGCCCACCCGGGTCCTGCATCCGGTAAATTCCAAAGGCTGCAGCACAATAATAAAGTGTCTAATACAGCGCTCGATGTTGTAATGATGTGGGCTTTAACATGAATTCTGCATTTTAGGTTATGGCGAGTTAGGGTTAAGTTTGGGGAACTAAGAGTTACCTTTGCTTGATCTAAAGCAGTGGTTCCCACCGCGGTCCTCAAGTTCCTCCAACAGGACAGGTTTTAAGGATTACCTTGGGGAGAAGCAGACTGGGTCCTGCAATCACTGAGCAGCAAATCATATCACCTGTGCTGTGCTTTGGATATCTAGAAAACCTGACCTGTCGGGGGACCTTGAGGACCGCGGTTGGGAACCACTGATCTAAGGTTTAAATGAGGCTTGGAATGGGAAGGTAAGTGTCTTCAATGTGCTTTGCACTGTAACTCCCACCTCCCTCAGTCTGAAATGAAGATTTATGCACTACTAGTAAATGTTTGGTATTGTTTATCCTTTGTGATACATTAAATGTTGGTGTCCATATCCACCAGTATTCTATGGTAAAGACTCCACCCTTTGTAAAATACTCGAGGAGCTTCAAACAATCATATTGTTCTAATCTGAAGGGAAAAATAACTATAAAGAGTTTATTCAAACAACACAACGGCGCTACCATTACTTGAATAGAAGATCTTTGCCCTTTTTGTATCTAAGGCTAGGGTCAGACGAACGCAGTTTTAACGTGCGTTTAGACGCACGAAATCACGGCCGTGCTAGCAGCAAATGACGTCCAATGCCGGGGAACATACGAAGTACGGCCGCACGAAAGTTCGTCCGCGCAACGCAAGTGGCAAACGAACGCATTTTTTCGAGAACGTCAAACCGCTACTACTGACGTACAGAGTGCGCTGCGTCCGCTAGAGGCGTGTGTGTGTGATTAGGAGATGTCAGACGCTGCTAATGTCCGGCCAACATAACGTCCAGACGCAAAAAGAGTTTTATTGACGATCCGTAAAAAATCACGCACGAAAAATGCGCATCGTATGACCGCTTTCGCGCATTCCGTGGGAAAATACGTCCGTTCGTTCGACCGCACTTTCCCACGGACGACGCGAAAAATGCGTTCGTCTGACCCTAGCCTAAAGGGTTAGAATTATGATTCTGGTTAGAAAGAATTAGGATAAGATGTAGGGTTAGGATTAGGAGGTTAAATCAATAAAAATAATATAGTAAAATGTGCCTAAATAATAAAAAGGTCCTTAAAAAATAATACAAAAATATATTTTAACCCCTTCACTGCTGACGACGTGTGGGACACGTCCTCAGTTACTCCCACTGTATGCTGAGGATGTGTCCCACACGTCATCAGCTTTGCGGGACCCCCAGCGGAGATCCTTACCTCTCTGTCCGGGGTCCCGCGGCGTTCTGACTTCAGCATTCTCAGACGCTGAAGTCAAGCTCCTCCTGACGTAAATGACGTCATTGCGCCATGCGCGATGATGTCATTTCCAGGCGACCCCCCGGCAATGCCGGGAGATCGCCTGGAAGGGAGGGGGATCCATTCGGATCCCTCTCCCTCCCGATCGGGAGGTCCCACAAAAAAAAGCCAGGCACCGCTTAAAAGAGGAGAGTCTCCCTTTTAAGCGGTGCCTGGCTTTAACCCCTTAGGCACCGGGTCGCACTGAAATGCGGCCTAGCTCTGGTGGTGGCCACCATCTTGGATGGCGGCTCCACCCCCGGGTCCCCCCTCGCTGCCTGACGTCCTCATGCATAGCGTTATAACGTCAGATAGCCAGGAAATCCCTGGTGGAGATAGGGGGTTCGTTTGAACCCCGATATCTCCAGAACCGTGGCAGCCTGAGCATGGCCTTTCGAATGATACCCAATATGACCAGGTATAAAGTAAAAAAAAATAAAAATAAAATAATAATATAAAAAAACATGTATTTTTTTGTGTGTTATTTTTATTAATGCAGCAATATTGTTCCCATTTCAGTTATAATGTGAAAATGATGCTGCACTAATGATTTTTTTCTATGGTGTGCGTTTGCTAAAAATCACGTAATTCCCCCAAAAATGTAATAAGTCCCCATTTCTAATTTTTGTACAAGCGCACCCCATAGAAAATATAACCGCAAATATTCATGTGATAAAATGTGAAAAAAAACTTTACACGCTGCAGATGATTAAAAATTCAATTTTTATTGCATTTTTTGTCATAATATACAGGCAGAACATGACGTATACATATAAAAATTATATATTATGAATCTGCAGAATCTGCCGGAAAGAACGATATCTAACATGTCTGGGTCATATAATAAAATGTGGCTTCAAATCGCGTTTAAACATGATGAGCGAAAGCGGTAAAAATAAGCTCAGCACAGAGGGGAGAAATGCCTCAGCAGTGAAAGGGTTAAACAATAAAAAAAAAAAATGTATTTTTACAAAATTTAAGATGGTCATTTAAAAATACAAAAAGGTTTTGTACAAAAATTAAAATAATAAATTGTTTTTTTATTAAAAAAATAAAAAATTAAAAAATGAATCAAGATATTCAGTTTATTGTATTGAAACCTATGGGATTCGCCTGTTTAAACCTGTCGAATTGAAACACCAAAAATTTAGTTTTGCCGACATTCTGGTGCAATTCGGCATTCTGTGAATAGACAAACCATTAGATCTCTATGCGACAATTTTGGTGCCGCCGAACGCCACTGAATTGCAGCAAAGTCCACTGGATTACACTGTATTTTATTGTCACTTTACCTGTATTTGGTACATTGACAGCTTTTTGAATCCCCGAATTTGCATCGGCCGATGAATTTAACCGTTTGGATTATTCGCCGGCAAATTCGGAGGTTAGTGAATAAACACCTTAGTATTTTTCCCCCATTCCTGTCAAATGTTTATCTCTACCTGTATGTTAATATTTATTTATTGGATGGAATCTTGAGATCCTCGGCTTCCTGGTACCAGCCCTCTGTAACTGAAACTGAAAGCGTCTGCTTTCAAAAACGAGTCACAGATCATGGAGCAACTCAACTTTCTTCTCCTTTCATTTCTGCATCAAACATGTAAGTTTTACTTGAACTTGATCTCATTTATCAGACGGGGCTTTACGGGAAATCCAATGGAGCGGGAATGTGCGGCTTTGCTACAGACAGAGGCTGGAACACAATAATGAATGTTCACTGTGTCTTCATCTGTCCGAGACAGTCATGTTTAAGTTGCTTTTTCTTTCTCTTTTAATAGTTTTCAATTCATGAAAAAACTTTTTATTTTATTAATAGGTGGCAATGTTTTTGGCAGCTCCAGCTTTATTTCTGTGTAAAAGATCTCTCACTTTTTTGCAGCTTAATTACATAGTTACATAGTTACATAGTTATATAGGCTGAAAAAAGACATGCGTCCATTGGGTTCAGCCTCTCCCACATAACCTACTGCTGTTGATCCAAAAGAAGGCAAAAAACCCAGTCTGAAATGCTTGCCAATATGCAACATGCTGGGAAAAAATTCCTTCTTGACCCCAGATGGCGTCAGATTTCTCCTTGGATCAAGAAGCTTTTACCCACATATTAAATATTATAACCCTTAATATTCTGTGTCTGCAGGAAGTCATCCAGTCGTTTTTTAAAAGTCTGTACAGACTCTGACCCAACCACCTCAACAGGCAGAGAATTCCACAGCTTTATTGTTCTCACCGTAAAATAACCCTTCCTATGCTTTAAGCTAAATTTCCTTTCTTCCAGTCTAAATGGATGACCCCTTGTCCTATGTATAGTCCTGTTAATGAATAGGTTATCAGACAATGGTTGATAATGGCCCTGTATATATTTATATAAGGTTATCAGATCCCCTCTAAAGGCGCCGTTTCTCTAAACTAAACCGGTTTAAGCTTGTTAGTTTTTCCTCATAACTTAACCCTTCCATTCCCCTTATTAATTTAGTTGCCCGTCTCTGCACTTTTTCTAGCGCTATAATATCTTTTTTAAAGACAGGTGCCCAAAATTGCACGGCATATTCAAGGTGCGGCCTGACCATTGATTTATACAGAGGCAAAATTATGTTTTCATCCCGTGAGTGAACTCCCCTTTTAATGCCAATACCTTGCTGGCCTTGGCGGTTGCTGTTTGACATTGCACATTGTTACTTAGTTTGAAGTCTATGATTATTCCCAAATCCTTCTCATGCTTGGATTTCCCTAACTCAGTACCATTTAGGGTATAAGTTACTTGTGTGTTCTTCACTCCAAAGTGCATAACTTTGCATTTATCTACATTAAATTTCATCTGCCATTTAAGTGCCCAGTCCCCCAATCTATCTAAATCCCTCTGCAGCGAAGTAACATCCTGCTCACATTGTATTACTTTTCCTAGTTTTGTATCATCTGCAAACACTGATACATGACTTTCAATGCCTATCTCAAGGTCATTTATAAATAAATTGAATAGTATTGGTCCTATAACAGACTCCTGAGGGACACCGCTTACCACTGGTGTCCATCTTGAAAATGTACCATTTATGACCACTCTCTGTACCCTATCTTTTAGCCAGTTTTCTATCCAAGAACAAGTATTTTCATCTAGAATAATTTTTCTTAATTTAAATAGTAACCTTTTGTGTGGAACTGTGTCGAAAGCTTTGGCAAAATCTAAGTAAATCACATCCACTGCGACCCCCTGATCTATACTTCTACTTACTTCCTCATAGAACGTAATTAGGTTAGTCTGACATGATCTGTGTTTCATGAAACCATGCTGATTTTTGCCAATTACATTATACCTCCCAATAAATTCCTGAATATTATCCCTTAGTAACCCCTCAAATACTTTCCCAGCCACAGATGTTAAGCTCACAGGTCTATAATTCCCAGGCACAAATTTTAAACCTTTCTTAAATATAGGGACCACGTCAGCTTTTCTCCAATCCTCTGGTACTATTCCTGAAAGAAAAGAATCTTGAAAGATTAAGAACAGAGGTTTACATATTTCAACACATAGCTCCCTCAGTACTCGCGGGTGAATTCCATCTGGCCCTGGGGCTTTATTCACATTCACATTGTTTAATTTCTGCAAAACCTTGTCCTGAGTCAACCAGTCACTTTGTATTAGTAAGTTTTTATTAATGAATTTCATGTCTCCTGTTATAGGTTTCTCTTTGATAAATGCTGAAGAAAAATAATCATTTAAAATTTCTGCCTTATCCTGATCTTCAGTTAACAATAACCCTGACTCAGATTTTAGTGAACCTACATTTTCACTCTTGGGTTTTTTAGAATTTATGTACCTAAAGAATCTTTTAGGGTTAATGATTCGATAAAACTTGCGTGATGTTTTGTTTCACCAGTTTTATTGCTCTCGCCAATAACTATTGTGTGATATATTTTACTACAGTCAATATTTTGACCATTTCTGACTACTTATGCGCGATGCATGTTTTTCTACTTATGTGCGATGCATGCTTTGTGAATCCTCAAATTGCCCCGAATTTGCACCGACCGATGAAATTAACTGTTCGGATTATACTGTTGCAAATTCAGAGATTAGTCAATAAACATCTTTAGTATTTTTTTCTCCATTCCTGTTAAATGTTTGTCTCTACCTGTATGTTAATCTTTCATTGGATGGAATCTTGAGATCCTCGGCTTCCTGGTACCAGCCCTCTGTACCTGAAACTGAAAGCGTCTGCTTTGAAATCAACTTCAGTTACTCTGATGGAAACATCAGAGTACTAGTGTCTCCCAGAGACCAAATTAATAATTAACTTTTATTGAACTAAGTTAAAATTGACAGACAAATAAACATAAATAGACAGTGCTCACAAAACAATATATAATAAAAACAATTCGGCAAGAAATATTATGTATAATGGCAGAGGATATGATCAATAATCAATAAAGCAAGTGACCTTCAAGGATCACTTCAAGGTATTGTAACAAGTTTGAAGATTGGTAACAGTATTAGACCATGAGAAACTGCACGTAAAAAAGCAGAAAGGACAAAAGCAAGAATCTCCTGTTTAGAAGAATTGGCTCAAATAGCCCAATATAAGCGTACCACGATAATTGCCCAAATTTTCATTATCAAAAGGACCCAGCAAGGGGGTGTATATGTGTATTCAGGGTCTCAAGATACAAATTCCCAGGGTAGGAACAGGGAGTTCTTGCCTGCCAAGTGCACCCGACGCGCGTTTCGCCAGAAATGGCTCGTCAGGAGTGCTTACGGGCTAAGAGAAAGGCAGGGGTATTTAAATTGTGCATGTTCCGCCCCAGCCAGTAAACTAACCAATGAGACTGAAGAATAGCAGACAGTCAAATCATATGTCTACCATGAAGATTGACACGCGGAGGGTCCAATGGTGATCCATGTTTAGTTCAGCTACCAAGGTGACTGATAGAGCGAGTAAATCTCGCTTCACCATGGTTTCAATGTGAATCCGAGAGTCAAAGCCGTGTTGCAATTGATTGATAACAGTATGGTTTAATCATGCTTATTACCAGATTGTAAACATCACTAAGGCAGGATAATCGCTAAGCGGGATGGATTTAAGGAGTACTAAGATCGTAATTTGAAGGGTAGCCTAAGTTTAAACTGAAAACATTATGGCATGGGGGTGCAATAGTGGTAATAATGATGGTGCTATACTCAAAATGGCAAAGAGTTATCCTCGGCAACCTCGTTACTTAATTTGATCTTGCATCATATGGCTATCTAGTAACTCAGAGGTGTCAGGAGCCGTTTTAACCACATTCATTATTTAATGAATTGTTTGATGTGGATAACAGGATAATAGATCGAGTCAAATGGAATTAACAAATGAATCCATATATAAATCAAAAATATGCCAGTTAAATAGGCATTAACTTCATTTGTTTTAATAAAAGAATAGTATAGCCTTCAAAAATATATGTATTGAAAGCCCAATTGTACTAATCATGACAATAGTAGAATTATAAAGTCAAATGAAAACAGATGTAATTGTGATTAAAAGAGACATCGTTCACTGATCAGCCACATCACAACTGGCATATGTTATTGAAAGATGGACAAACGATAAAAAATAATAAAAAATCTTGAGTCTAATTAATTGATGGTGAAAATTAGCTGCAATTAGATGGTTGTGGTAAGGACTTATCTCTCTAAACCGGTAAGGGTCATATAAACAATGTCTATAAAGAGACATAACCACCTATAGCAAATTTTAAGTAATTCAAATTGACCCAAATGATGGTGATGAATTAAGCAAATTAATGCTGATGTCAAAAAGGTGATATATATAATATGAACAGCCATTGATGATGAAAATAAGATTGTTAAATAGTGGCTGTGATTGTATATGGTGATGCGATGAACAAATGGGAGAAGGGAAGGGAAAAAAAATGACAAACCATCATGGATAGAACAATTTGATACCACTATCATGGAGAACAAGCGACTAGCTGTCGGTGATGAATATATGTAATAATGCTGAAAAATAATATGACTAAGATAAAGAATAATAAAATGGGTGTATATACGGCAGCCCCAATAGTTGGAAAGCAAAAAAGTATTATGGAGTATATATATATATATACGTCTTGGAACTATAAATAGAGAATAGTACAATTTGCATACTCATTTAAACAAAAATTGACAGAATGTTTATATGTAAATATGTAAATAATGTTAATATTGAATTCTGGTTTGTGAAGTATAAGGAGGAAAGCAGAGAACAAAAAATGTCTGAAAAATGAACCATATTGGAAAATAAAGACCAAATGGTCAAATAAATGGTGTGTAATTAAAGTCCTCATTTAGACCATGCAGATACAGGGTTTTAAGTGTATATATCCAAAAGGATTCTCTCTGACAGAGATTCTTGTCAAAATTTCCCTTTCTGGGTCCGCAGACCATCTTTTCAATAGCTTGGAAGAATAGACATGAAGGATCTGAGTCGTGCTGGTTTCGGACATGTCTAGAGACCGAGGTCTCAAGGTGTTATGAACAGAGTTGATATGTTGAAGGATACGACGTTTGAATTGTTGTATCGTTTTACCGACGTACTGTACTCCACATTCACATGTAATGAGGTAAACAAGTATTTTACTGGAGCAATTCATAAATTGTCTGATATCATAGTGACGCCCGGTGATGTTGTTGGTAAATTGTTGTGACTTATTAACAAATTTGCAAGCTTTACAGTGGGTACATTGATAAACACCTTTAGGTTGTTGCAACCAGGTGCATGTGGTTTTTTCTGATTGTAAGAAACTATGAACCAATTTGTCACTCAAGTTTTTTGTCCTTCTTGCTGTAAACGAAGGGGTGGGAGTAAGAACTCTTTCTAGAGATTTTTCCATATGTAAGATAGGCCAGTATTTTTCACAAATAGTTTTTACTTTGGGCCAGCCATTATCATAATCGGCAATAAATCTTATAAATGTCTTATCATCTCTTTTTTTTCGGGGTCAAGAGTTCATCCCTTGGAGTTAAGAGGGCTCTTTGATATGCTCTCTTTAGACATTTCCTCGGGTAGCCCTTAGATAGAAACATGTCTTTTAGAAGGTTGGCTTCTAGTTGAAAATCTTTAAGGGACGTGCAATTGCATCTGGCCCTCAAATATTGGCCTATTGGTATCCCTCTCTTGAGATTTTGTGGATGATGAGAGAACCAATTTAAGAAGTTATTGGTTGCTGTTGGTTTACGATGAAGTATGGTAATCAATTCTAAATTCGAATTGATGGTGATATTGAGATCAAGAAATTCAATACTGTTACCTCCAACCACCAGAGTTAAACCAAGTCCAATCTCATTATTATTCAAGAGGGCAACCATTCATTCAACATCTCGATGGGACCCTGCCAGAGGAACAGGATGTCGTCAATATAGCGCATCCACTTAGTGACGTAATTGGTGAATCTCATCATCTCAGTGGAGAAAACAAACAATTTTTCCCACCAAGCGAGATATAAGTTTGCATAGCTCGGGGCACAAGAGGTTCCCATGGCAATGCCGCGAGTTTGCAGGTAGAATTGATTTTGGAATAAGAAATAATTATGATTGAGTACATATTCCAAAAGGAACAGGACAAATTCCGTTTCTTGTTCAGAATATTTTCCACTCAAAAAATGTTTAGTAGCTTGTAATCCCACCAGATGGGGGATGTTATTATATAGTGAAATAACATCGAGGCTGACTAAAATAGCGCCAGGAGAGACATGAATTTCAGACAGTTTTTGAAAAACGTGTTGAGTGTCTCTAACATAAGAGGGAGTATCAAGTACCAATGGTCGTAGGTAGCAATCGACAAATTCACTGACCCGTTCGGTCAGTGAGTTATTGCTCGACATTATCGGGCGACCAGGTGGAGAGATGAGAGATTTGTGTATCTTAGGAAGACAATATAAAGTTGGTATAGTGGGATATTTCGGGAGTAGGAATTTATAGTTGTCATCAGATATTAATTTAGACTGTACACCTTGTGTTAATAGAGTCTCCAAACCTTTAGTAAACAACAAAGTAGGGTCACTTTCCAATCTCCTATATCCATCGTTGTCGTTAAGATGTAACATACACATTGCAATGTAATCATTACGGTCCATTATTACCAGGTTGCCTCCCTTATCGGACTGTTTTATGACGATATTGCGAACATCCTGTAATTCATTGAGAGCTAGTTGTTCAGACTGAGATAAATTGGATTCCCATTTTAGATCTTTATTTTTAATGGATTCAATCTCAGATGTAACTAGGTTGACAAAGACCTCTAGGTTAGAAAAGTCAGAAAATGACGGAGTAAACTTCGTTTTCAGCTTAAATTTTATTGAGAAATGTGCTGAATCAGGTGGACATTCATCTAGGAGAGCCAACAGATTTTCAAAGTGTACATAGTCTTCACTGGACACTCCTAGATTTTTAGCTTCTCTCTCTTTCTTTTTCTCCATAAAAATATATTGCACCCCCATGCCATAATGTTTTCAGTTTAAACTTAGGCTACCCTTCAAATTACGATCTTATTACTCCTTAAATCCATCCCGCTTAGCGATTATCCTGCCTTAGTGATGTTTACAATCTGGTAATAAGCATGATTAAACCATACTGTTATTAATCAATTGCAAAACGGCTTTGACTCTCGGATTCACATTGAAACCATGGTGAAGCGAGATTTACTCGCTCTATCAGTCACCTTGGTAGCTGAACTAAACATGGATCACCATTGGACCCTCCGCGTGTCAATCTTCATGGTAGACATATGATTTGACTGTCTGCTATTCTTCAGTCCCATTGGTTAGTTTACTGGCTGGGGCGGAACATGCACAATTTAAATACCCCTGCCTTTCTCTTAGCCCGTAAGCACTCCTGACGAGCCATTTCTGGCGAAACGCGTGTCAGGTGCACTTGGCAGGCAAGAACTCCCTGTTCCTACCCAGGGAATTTGTATCTTGAGACCCTGAATACACATATATACCCCCTTGCTGGGTCCTTTCTTCTCCTTTTATTTCTGCATCAAACATGTAAGTTTTACTTGAACTTGATCTCATTTATCAGACTGGAAATGAAGGCGGGGCTTTACGGGAAATCCAATGGAGCGGGAATGTGCGGCTTTGCTACAAACAGAGGCTGGAACACAATAATGAATGTTCACTGTGTCTTCGTCCGGCCAGGGCAGTCATGTTTAAGTTGTTTTTTTTTCCTCCTTTAATATTTTTCATGAAAAAACTTTTTTGTTATCAATAGGTGGTAAAGTTTTTGGCAGCTCCGGCTGATTTCTGTGTAAAAGATCTCACACTTTTTTGCTGCTTAATAATTCAGTAAAACTTGCGTGATGTTTTGCTTCACCAGTTTTATTGCTCTCGCCAATAAAGAATAAAGCAAACGATAGTAAAAAATCAATGCTGCGCGGAACAAAAGCCTGAACTGCATATAGGTTTATTTATTTGAGATTAGAAGTATTAACTGTGAAATGAAAGAATAAACCTGTATATATATAATGACAAAATGCTCAACACTGGCCTGGAATCCAATAAGTACAAAACTAGTGTGTGATACATTTAACTACAGTCAATATTTTGACCATTACTGACATGTGCGATGCATGTTTCATATAACTACAGATATTAATGCTCGCACGTTGTGTGTTTACTGTAAAATCACAGACTTTACTGTACGGAGATAGTGCGCTTAAAAACCCTGTACAGGCATTGCACATTTAATCCCACTATACAGACATTGCGTGTTTAATCTCACTGCACGGACATTGCGTCTTTACTGTAAAATCACAGATTATACTGAACTAACGCCGCGTATTCCATTTCTTGATAGTGTATTTACAGTAAAGGAATTGCAAGTTACAGATTAACTGTACAATAACTTATTTTACGTAGGGACATTGCAAGTTACGAGCTGCGCAGCATCTACACAGTCAACCCATAACTTGCAATGTAAAATCTGCAATTTTCTAGCAGGAAAAGAATTTTTGGATAAACCCCTCATTTTAAAAATTTACTAATTTTTGCATTAAAAAAATATTTTTATATAGAAAAAGAAAGGGTTTTTTGTTTAATTTTTATGTTAAACCACTTATTTTACATAAAAAATCAATTCTATATAAAAAACATTTTATAGTAAATATATTTTACGGTAACATTCCTTTTCGCAAAAAAAACTTGCAATGTCCATACAGTGAAAGTCTGCACTTTTACACTATACCCGTAACTCCATTCCAGTACCGTAAAATACACTGATTTACAGTAAATCCTCAATTTGTCTACTATTACATTATTTATACTATCAGGGTTATTCAAAGAGATTCTAAAAGTCACTGCACATTCGGTGACTTTTCGTTCTCTTCAATTCGGTTCCTTGTGCCGATCCCATTTCGGTGACCCTGCGGTGTATTCAGCAAGCACCACAGGGTCCCCGAATTGCAGGGAAAGGCTACCGCAAACCCGACGAAAACTAACCGCAAAACCCAGCGAATGCACGCCGAAAACCCGCAAAAACATCTGGATTAACCTTCGAAAAACCCGAACAGGAGCCGAACAGGAGCCGAATCACACAGAGCCGAAGCAGCTGAGACGTAGAGGAGGCAGTGAATAAATTAGCAAAACCGTTTGTATGAATCTGTGAAAATGAAACGCTGTTTGCAAAGAAACTACTGAGCGAAAATGTCTGAAATTTACACAGGAGGTCCAGGGAATGATAATAAAGAGGGCTGTTACAGAATAAATAAGTAAACTTAAAAAAAAAATCAAAAAAAAAAATCGGACTTTTAAAAAAAAATAAGAAAAATGCTTTAAGTATCCTAAAAAATCTATAAATAAAGAGACTTTTTGCTGCAGAATTTTATAATGAATGCTTTATTAGATATTGAATTAAAACGGGAATACTTTTAACATTGAAGCCTATGGGATTCGCCTGAATAAACCTGTCGAATTAAACCACCGAATGGCAGGGCATTAGGGGAACCTTTCACTGCTGGTTTGTGTTCTCTGAATAGCCGAAGCATTGCTTCTCTATGGGGATTTCACTGCCCTCGAACAGGCACCGAACAGGCACCGAATGTGCAGGCAATTCGCCAGGATTTGGCGAATTGCCTGCTCTCTGAATAGCCGAATGGCCAGGAAAGGGAACCGAACGCTGATTTTCAGCATTCGGTTACCTTTCTCAAGCAATTCGGATCTCTTTGGATAACCCTGTATAATCCGCAACTCGTGATGTCTATACTTTGAAATCTGTGGCCCTGATCATGACTCGAATGTGTTATCAGTGTTATCTGCTCACGGAGTCCATAGGATTCCATAGAGATGGACAAGAGCTCGGAGAATGAGATCCAGCCGGGACAGCGGAGAGATATGCGAGGAACACTGGGAACTATTTATTCCTATCGTTATTTATGTGTGGGTTTAGTTTTGTGTGTTATGTGATTGAGCTGAAGCGAATAGCTTGTTTGCATCTGCTGGGGAATATTAACGTCTCTCGTAAAAAATGTAGAGGATACTAATGTACAGTAACCAGGCACTACATCCGAGAAGCAAGCTCAGCATACTATTTTTGCTCATAATGTTTAACCCCTTAGTGACCACAAACAGCGCAGAAATGTAAAACCAGCAGTGGGTACTTTCTGACAGACAATGGTAAAATTGCCTGGTCACTAAGAGGTTAACAGGCATTTTTATAAAATAATATATAATTCAGTCCTGTTCTTGCAGTTCCTGCAGGTGGTGTCCTGAAGCTGGTGGCCCCACCTTTCATCGAGCCAGAATGGGGTCTGATGTCCTGATTCCCTGCACCTTCACCATAGATAAACCCCCGTGGACACCGGGCAGCTTGCATTGTCTTGGCGCATTAAAGAAAAGGAAGTTCTGACATACGACAATAAAATGAGCTCGTCCGACCCCAGAGTGTCCATAAACACAGCTCGAATAATAGATGGAGACGTCTCTTTGTATATTTCAAACACAACAATATCTGACGGTGGAATATACACGTGTTCAATGTCTTACAGTGTGGAACGGCAGGACAAAGAAATCCGGTTAGACATTGACGGTAAGCGAATGATAGGGGACTGCAGTCTCTACGATACTTGTAGAAATAAAACAGCATGTACTGTACTATGTAAAGATGTAATAGGCACCTGGACTGTAGATGGCGCTGTTACACTCAGGATAAAAGCCTATTTATGCCTATAGACTTGTTGGTAAAGTTTACAGGAAGGACGTTCCTGTTTTTCCTGTTGTCTCCTCTCTATGGTTTTTCTTCTTCCATCTCTGCTGTTTGCTGTAACCAGATGTCTGACATGTGCTGACTCTTTATTGTTGAATAATCTAAGTAAAGCTGCACTTCTGCAAGTCACTACTGCCTCTAATTCATACACAACCAACATATACAAACCCTCCCCATGTCAGCATTTGAGAGGCTAGAATAGACAAGGACAAACCATCGACTTGCCAAGGGTGTGAGTTATGGGGACAGGGAGCGGGTCGGCCGCCAAGTTGCCCACCTCCTCTGATTTCATTTTAAAGCAATGCAACCACAAACTGTACTTGCGACGACATGAACTGAAACAAGTCACACAAATGATATCCTCAGGGTTAACCGTTATTACAGTGAACTTTGCTCAAACCAAGAATAAAGCGACACAGACCAACCAAACCCACAAGATTGTAGAAAAATGTGCTGGAATTAAAGTTAGTCCATAGAAGATCTGAAATCTCTATGTATGACACAGTGATAGAAGCTGATATAAACGCCAGACTTTAAATCCCAAAAATTCAACCCACAAACTAACAACATGTCATGGTCCTAGCCGTCGGCGCTGTAAGAAGGCGCATACTATTGCTGCACCTTGAGTATCACAAGAAAGGTGCTGCCCTGTCTTCCTTTGCTTCATGAAACATGTGACTAATTGAGCCCTGACTGCCCCTAATAAAAAGACACACGTCCATGCAGTCAGTGCTCATTCATTGAAGCCCTATTGCCGACACACACGTCCGTCCTATGTGCTGCAACTACAAACCTGATTATCTGCTTCCCCAACCTTCTATATTTATTCCCCTGGTTCCTCGCTACGTCCAAGTTTCCAAGATCCTCAAGTTCTCTTTATCCTATACCTCCGCTGGCAATGAAACTGCACTTTGGCCACACCGAACATCCTGGCCGGTACCCAGCCAGTACCAGACCTCGACACAACATTGTATGAGTGTAGCGCATTGTATGACTCCAATGCAGAAGGGTTTATAGTAGTGTCCTCCACCTCTTTGTTACCTGATATAGGGCCTTATCACCTAATCATCAGAAGTCAGTGATAGCGCTAGGTTAATTGAGGTGATAGTGTAACGTTACGCCCATATCGCCTCCCAGTCGCTAACAGGTTAAAAAAATCAGTGCATTGGTATTAGTGCTTTTTAGTGCGAGCTTACTGTACTTTACTCTCCCTATGCTGCGCCAACATTCATTCTGGATCAACAAGGAAAATTAACAGCAGAAAAAGACTTTATAAATCCCAATGATTTCTGAGCTTTTCCTTGGCCAAGTCTCTGAGTTTGAGTCTCAGAAGCTCTATAACCGTAGCATTGGTGTAGAACGTTCAATCTGCCAGATGTGAGAAGGTTTGTTTTATAATATACAGCAATAACACAAATATACAATTGTAATTCCATTCCAGCTGCTCCCCAGATCACGATCACTGAGAGACTCGTGGTTATAAACCGGCAGAGTATCCTGAGAGCCGCCATCACCGGATTCTACTCGGGGGATATTAATGTTAAATGGTTCAGAGGTGGAGAAACCCTAAATAATTCCACAGTATCCACACCTCAGAGGAACCCAGACGGAACGTACAGCGTGACCAGCACTGTGACCATAATGCCCACCGAGGAGGACAGAAACCGGACCTTCTCCTGCAGGGTCCAACATGAGTCTCTCTCCAGACCCCTCCATGAAGACTTCCACTTGATTTATGGAGGTAATTAATGTAATTTCCAAATCTCCGCTGATATTAATGTCCAAAAAGATTTCACTAAGTTGTTTTTAACAGGTTGTTTCATCAGAAATTACATTGTGCGCTTTTGTCCAAGAAAATTGATACAATAGACTTTTGTGACTTTTATTCCAGCTGTTCCCAGCACTTCCGGTATATTTTCTCTGCTTATCAATGATGGCAAATAAAGTGCGGTTTGTCTTTTCTGTTTATTCTTATTTCCTTCCAGATCTGTCAGTCAAACACAGGGCGGCAGTTGGAGGAGTCTCATTTGTGACCGTGCTGCTGGCGGCAGCTGCCATTTTTCTTGTCTACTCCCGTAGGCGCAAGAAGAGAAGTAAGCTGGTTATCATTCACGTTATTTTTCTGTTGATCAATTACTTCTTCAATGATCATCTGTTTCTAAATCCTGAGACACAGGGCCGGATTTATAAGTAGGCAGAATAGGCATGTGCCGACAAGCACCTGCCACAAGGGAGCGCTTTGCTCTGTAGAAAAAAAAAGGAAACAAACAAATAAAACCTGTGAGAAACTGCTTTTTTTTTTTTTTTTTTTAAATGTTAGGTTTTTTATTTTCCGTCATAAACAAAAATTTAAAAAAGTCATTCTGCCACCTTTTTTGGGGGGAGACGTTAGGAGCGCACCCCACTTTCTTGCTTCAGGCTCCTAAGGTGTAAATACAGCCCAGCTGGGACACTTCACTTTTACAAACTCTGCTGCTTTCCCTACAATTTACTCTGGGGAAGAGAAGAGACCCCGTATCATCCAAACTCTGAAACCGTGTGGCAAATGTTCAGTAGAATGCCGAAAAAAACTAAATGTATGTATTCAGATGTATGTCCAGAGACATAGGGGGCCAGATCACAACCAGACGTTAAGCACAGCGCTCGAGCCGTATAGCCTAATGGTTTAAGTGCGGTGCTCAAGTTTACAACATCCTGTTACTGAGACGCAAAGTCAGCTTGTGTCTCAGATGTAGCAGTTGTTTACTTTACATTAACTTCTCCTAAACATTATATGGGAGACCTTAAAGTGCCCCCAGCAGAGGAAGAACAAGCTTTTCCAACCAGCTCGTTCTATAGCTACAACTAACTTTATTCTGAGAACAATAACCGTTGTCACAGGCCGGTGTTAAGGGATTGTGCAGAAGCAAAATCACTTAACACAGGAATCTGACCCCACCAAAAAATCCAATACTCACCTCAGATCCCTCAGTGCAGAGAGCTGTGCAATCCGCCGCTTCCTCACTAATGTGGGCAGAGGGACAAATAGTTTCCAGTGTTCCTCTACGAATCCTCCAGTCGCTCCAGGCAGATGTCACTTGTGTGAGTAAGTTTGCTGGTGTTATCACTCTGCGACTCATAAATATCACGGCTCGAGCTGCTGGCAAAGCAATCGGTCATAATACGGACGTTAAAGGCGATCCACGAATGGAAAAACGGGAGATGCAAATGGTTTCCATTTGCGTCTTACCATAAACGTCTCAGTTAACATCCAGCTGAAGGTGTTAGAAGGAGAGGGAGGTAATATCCCCTTGCGCCAGCATACAGGGCTCATCCAAACAGAAAGTTTTAGCAAAAAACTAAGCTTAAAAAAGCTGCAAGAATAAAAATGTTGAGTAAAAAATGCAGCAAGCATTGGCAAGATTATTTTTGAATAGACTTCGGTGGATCCTTTGTTTAAATGTGCGGCCATTTTTAAAAGAAATTTCAAGGTTAGGGTTAGTTATAGTTTTAGGGTTTAAAATTAAAGCAATATTCCATTAATATCTGTTAAATATCACCTTCACTGCCCTGAAAGCACTGATTCCCACTATTTATGCTGGGATATTGGGTTCCCATATGTTATAGATGGAGCTAAATGCCGTTGCATAATATTCCATTCCTAGATATTAAGGTGCTCCAGTGCTGCTGGTGAAACACATAGGTACAATGCAGGAGCCCCTACAACACACCAGCCCAACCCGCCTGGAAACACTACCTGGCGATCACACATTTAGATAATGTTTCTCATTCATGGCCTTAGACCAACATGGCAACACTGGATAAGGCTGGCCGTCCACTGGGTCCATAGTCGGACGAACGACTTGGTCGTCACACTTCGGACAACTTATTTTAAGACTTGGGTCGTCCACTGCAAACAACTATGGCCGACCCTGGAAGACCATCGGATAGACCGCTGAGCGCTGCCAAAGACCGCTGGACTGCAGGAAAAAATAAACCGTAACTCTGCTATTCTTCTAATAGGTTAAGTTTAAACCAAGAAAAATACATGAAAATGTGTCTAAATAATGAAAAAGCTCCTTTAAAAAAGAATAAAAAGGTCTGCTACAGAATAAAAAAAGCCTCCTTTTAAAAAAATTGGCAATCCACAATTTCAAAAAGATAGATACCAAAAATACATAAATAAAGACACTTTTTTTCTGAAAATGAAAAGGATAAACGGTTGAATAATATTTAAAAAAAAAAATTCCATTGAATCTTGTGGGATTTGGCTGTTTAAACCTGTCGAACTAAATCACTGAAAATGAAGACATTTCACCAACATTTCAGTGCAGTTCGGCGTTCTGTGAATAGATTAACCATTACTTGCTGCCAAAGACTGACGGTATGTGGCGAACTGCAGCGTATGTCAACTCCATCTTTTTTTCATGTTTTTCAAATGGGAAAGGTCACTAGTCTGTAGTCGTTAGATGTTGTCCAATGGAAGTCGGAGGCAGTGGAAGTTGCTTGAATCTCCTCAGTTTTGCAGGATTAGTCGTACGTCTATGGACGACTAAATCCGACTTGTTAGTCAGACAAATAAGGAACCAGTGGACGGCCAGCCTAACTTTGCGACTCAAATACCTTAAGAAATACATTCCACATGAAGCCCAGCCAACCTTAAGGAAGACTCAGGAAGATATAGCTCAGGTACATGGGGTGCTAAGGTCAGCCACCCGTGTAATAGTGGAGTTGGGGCGATTCGGACATCTGGTCTGTACAGAGAAGATTGTGATGACCAGTAGAGTTTTTTAAGATGTTGAAAGTGTTGATTATCATCAAAGCTGGTAACGATTGTAATCATATGGACCTGCAAGAATAATAATGCGATTTGATATTTTTATTGGAGATTAAACACATTGATCCTTTTTCTTAATACACAGAGATTCCGAGGGTGCGGGAAATCACTCGCTGTGGTGACGGTACGTTCAGTTTGGATGTAGATCACTTCCGCCCTAAAGACATCTCCTTTTCCTGGCATCTCATCCAGCCGCCATCCAGTACAGAGAAACAGCAGCTGGAAAATACACTTATAATGTGCGAGAACCAGGATGGGACGTTCAATGCCACCAGCACGTGTGACAACCTGCGCGGGAAAGTGAATGTGACCCAGCCGTACACTATACAAGCCACGGTAACGCACCGCAGACTTAAAGAGCCAGTGTGTAAGGAATGGACGTCTGATCTACAGGATGGCTATAAACGTAAGTGTCTAATGCGGACATTACGGATTGATGTTGTTACATTTATAGATTAGACATATGGAATTCTTTTCGGATTATTCTGAATTCCAAATTGCTGATATTGTAACCGACTTGCTCAAAGAAAAAATCCTGAATTGATCCGAACAGACCCAATGTAAGGGCAGAGGCTATGACCCCTGTGTAGTGTTGTACGTATGGAACCCAATGGCAAGCCGAAGAAGGAGGCCAGGAGATGTATGAGCAATTGAATATTTACTGGATGGAACAAAATAGAAGTCCAGAACAGAAGAGAACGCAAAGATTTCTTTGACAAGAATAAAGTCCAGAACGAAGTATTGTAGGGGTAGGTAACATGAACTGTAGTCTTTGAAACAGACCAGGGTAGAGGAGTTGGACTTGAAGATAGGATCTGGAACTGGTACCGTGGGTATGGAAGCAAGCCTGGAGATGGAGCTGGTACCGTGGAAGCAAGCCTGGAGATGGAGCTGGTACCGTGGAAGCAAGGCTGGAGATGGAGCTGGTACCGTGGACGTGGAAGCAGGTCTGGAAACGGAACTGGTACCGTGGATGTGGAAGCAGGTCTGAAAACGGAGCTGGTACCGTGGACGTGGAAGCAGGTCTGGAAACAGAGCTGGTACCGTGGACGTGGAAGCAGGTCTGGAAACGGAGCTGGTACCATGGACATGGAAGCAGGTCCGGAAACGGAGCTGGTACCGTGGACGTGGAAGCAGGTCTGGAAACGGAGCTGGTACCATGGACGTGGAAAGAGGTCTGGAAACGGAGCTGGTACCATGGATGTAGAAGCAGGTCTGGAAACTGAGCAGGTACCGGGGACGTGGAATTCGGGATTCTCTTGGAACAGGAATGAAGAGGGAACACTGGATAACTGAAGCGGTGAACCACAGTATAACCTGGTTAATGAACTGGGAAAGGCGGCAGGTTTAAATAGGGTTCAGAGGATCATAAGAACACCGTTCACCTGGGACTCGTAGGTGGAGCTGGGATACCTGAGTACTTGATAGGTTAATTCGTGGCATACGAGGATCTCCAGTACAGGTGTAATGCAGTACCTTTACTTGACCAGCAGAGGGCGCCATAGTACCAAGGTCTTCATGTTTTGAGATGGAGGATCGCACATGCGTGCTTGGTTTCTGCTCAGTTGGATCCCGGAGGCGGCCTGGGACACATCCTGGCTCTCCTCCTCCGAGTTGAAGACCGGAACTAGGGAGTGACGCCAGTGGTGTATTTAGGTTTTGTGCTGCCCTAGGCCTGACTAAACTCGTGCACCCCCTAATTTAAATTTGAGGCACCCCTTCCTGTCAAGGCCACACCTCTTCCTGGTTATTCCCCACCCTTCCTCTTTAAGCTCCACCTTTTCCTCTTAGAGCTCCGCCTTTTCCTCTCTTTATATTAAAAGTGGATACCAACTGCCTACTTGTATATTTTGTATACCATTTCAAATGTATCTATTGAGATAAATAAAATTATGAAATGTTTAAATTCAAGCATTTTTACAAAGAACAGCCACGCATGTTAAGTATACTGGATCACAGCCGCTCTAATTGGTTGAACAATAAAATCCACAGAAACGTGCACTGCATATGAGCGTATCACAGAGCTGCACAGCAATAAAACCCACAGAAATGTGCACTGTGTATGAGCATATCACAGAACTGCACAGCAATAAAACTCACAGTAATGTGCAGTGTGTATGAGTGTATCCCAGAGCTCCAAGGCAATAAAACTCACAGTACTATGCAGTGTGTATCACAGAATCCACAGCAATAAAACTCCCAGCAATGCAATGTTTGGTGTGTGTCAGCGTATCAGAATCCACAGCAATAAAAATTCCAGCAATGCAATGTGCAGTGTGTATGAGTGTATTCGAATCCACAGCAATAAAACTCCCAGTAATGCAATGTGCGGGTCAGCGTATCAGAATCCACAGCAATAAAACTCCCAGCAATGCAATGTGTGGTGTGTATGAGTGCATCAGAATCCACTGCAATAAAACTCCCAGCAATGCAATGTGTGGTGTGTGTCAGCGTATCAGAATCCACGCCAATAAAACTCCCAGCAATGCAATGTGTGGTGTGTATGAGTGCATCAGAATCCACTGCAATAAAACTCCCAGCAAACCGAGTGTATATGAGCACACAGCAATTATTTATTCTACATTTACCGGCCTCCGTCCGCGGTAGGGCTGTGTGCAGAGTCAGCAGGGACTGTGTACAGACTCAGCAGGAGGTCCCTCCAGGCCACGTTAGGATCGCGGCTGTGCCTGTGCGTGGAGCCATCTTGTCAGCAGTGGCGTGCCACTGCCAGAGGGTGCACCGTGGCTTTGATTCCCTTCCTGGTGGGTGTTCAGTCCAGAATAGAGTGACAGTCCATGTTAACGAAAGGGTGGGCAGCTGCCTGCGTGTCACGTGGTTCAGCCAGTCAGGTGGTACTGAGACTCAGTACCACCTGACTGGCCGGACCGAGTGTGACCTGCACGCACGCAGCCTCACCAGGAGCCAGGCAGCTCAAAGACAAATTTCTATCACTGCAGTGCTAGTTAAGGAAAGGTCCACTTTAAACAGCAGTAAGCAGACAGGGCTTCATATTCTACTAATACCCCCCCTTTACCTGCCATTTACTGTCATCTTCTCTCTCTGGACACAAATCACATCCCCCTCCTAGAGCTGCTGCGGGGCAGGGGAGGAGCTATGGAGGGAGGAGAGGGGGATTTTTATTCTATTCGAATTTATTCCATATGCAAACGCCCTGCTCTGCTGCTCGTTGTTTGAGAACACAGCTCAAAGCTGACACACAGTGACAGTGGCACCTCCTAGTACCCCCTAATGACACCCAATTAGTCACTGGTACCTGGGGCGGCCCGCCCTCCGCCACTCCTCTAAGTACACCACTGCTCTGGTGATATGCACACACAAGTTTGGCGAACTGCCAGCAAGTACGGTGCTGTTTGAAGGCAGTGCAAATCCCCATAGAGAAGTAATGGTTAATCTATTCAGAGAACACCAAACAGCAGAGAAATGTCAGTGAAATACCCTGATGTTCGGTGGTTTCAATCAGCAGGTTCAGGTATTCAGGCGAACCCCATAGGTTTCAATGTTAAAAATATTCCCGTTTTTATGCAATATCTAATAAACCACTTATTATTTTAATCTGCAGTAAAAAGTCTTTATTTATTGTTTGTTTGTTTTTTAGTACCATTTAGTAATTTTTCAGAATTTTTTGGCAAAATCCCCATGCCCTTTTTTTTAATATCGGTTCTTCTTTTTCCATTACAGAACTTTTTATTATCAATCATAGGATCTTATATGTAAATTCCAGACATTTTCGTTCAGTAGTTCTTTTGAAAACAGCAGGCCACGGGTTTGCGGTGGCAGCATACAGCGGCCGACTCCATGCACTTTGGGGACCCTGCGGTGAATGGTGAATTCACTGCAGGGTGGGGAAATTTTATTCCCCGAAGTGCAGGGAACTACAGAACACCAAAATGTTGGCGTCATTTCGGTGCTCTGTGAGTAACCCAATTAGTGGTGAGGTTTTTTGTTGCCCCCTGGAAAGTGAAAGCCTAGGCGTTGCCTACCCAGGACATACTTGAAAATTAGTGAAATCTCAATGTTTCCTTCCTGGTAAAATAGTTTGCAAAAGTAAAAAAAAAAATATATATATATTTTTTTTTAGGGGTGGGGCCAACCGGCGGGCCGCCGCCCCCTGGAGAGTGCCGCCCTAGGCCTGGGCCTTGTTGGCCTAGGCCAAAATACACCAGTGAGTGACGCGCCACGAGGGACCTTGGGTGAGTATGCAGAGTGCCCCAACATGGCGGCCGCGGTCAGACCGCGGCGTGGGGCATGACACCCAATTACATCTGAGAATAATAGGATATATTCAGATTATTTGGGAATGTTCCACAGTTTTATTGACGTCTATGTGTCATTTTGTGCATCATGTTTTGGAGCATATGCCTTTTCTGTGAGTCATATTGGAGCATATGCCTTTTCTGTGAGACATATTGGAGCGTATGCCTTTTCTGTGAGTCATATTGGAGCGTATGTTTCAGTCTGGGCATGATTTTTGGAATATATACTTCATTCTGTGCATCATTTTTGCAGCATATGTTTCATTCTGTGCATCATTTTTGGAGCGCACGCTTCATTCTATGCATTATATGCCTCATTCTGTGCCTTATTATGGAGCATATGTGTTACGTGTGGCACCGGCTGAACACTGGCGAGCTGGATACATAACCCGACGTGCAGTAAAGCAAGTACACAGACATACTTAAAATGTGGAGCGCAAAGAGGAAGCACAGAGTAACTAGCTTTAGGATCATATAGTCCTAACGCTAATTACTCACAGCGTCAGTAACTAACAGGTTTGCTACAGTTTAGAGCTTCTGCGGAATCGGTTAGTAACAGCTTGAACCCCCCCTCCAAATCAAATACTCACCTTTCATCCTGCAGCGAGAATGCGGCTTGATCTGCCGCTTCTGACCGCCTGGAACAGAGTGAGACTGGGGAAAAAGGTCCTCAGGCTTACACTCTGCCAACCTGCAGGATCTCGCGAGAGGCAAGATCCTGCTGGTCATGTGACCCGGCAGCAGAAGACTCCATGGAGTTGTATGGGACTCCATGGAGGGGATGCTTGGGACGGCGCTTTAGCGATGCCCCGAGCATCCTGGAGCTTAGCGGCCGTTATGGGTCAGTCTGCTGGACTCAGCACCTGCCCCGTAATCTACAGGTAAAACGGGGTCACTAAGGGGAGATTAGTGAACGCTAGTTTTTCCCCTTAGTGTCCCCATTTTAGCTTAGGGCACATGATTTTGCCCAGTGTTTTTAAATATAATATCGCGGCATAAGAGTCTTTGAGGAATAACCTAACATAAT